>JASFXZ010000210.1:0-40361 GCA_032209605.1 Mactromeris polynyma | reverse complement strand
AGTCATAGTCAGTCAGGGGCAGCATAAGCCGTAAATTTAGATGCAAGTATAAACATATATATATATTTCAATAGTTGGCATCATGACGAACAAAATGATGTATTACTTGACATATTTACGTGAAAACAAAATTTTCGCTAAAAATCGAAATCGCGTACAGGTCTTAACCTGTGATAGAATTTCATTTTTCTGAAAAAAAATATTTCTCTCCGATTTTGTTCATTTTCACAGGACTTAAAGACCTACCTACTCCGTCGACAAAAATGTCTTCAGCTATGCAATATATCCATTTCAGAGTCAGTCCAAGCCAGTCAGAGTCAGAGTCAGTCATAGTCAGTCAGGGGCAGCATAAGCCGTAAATTTAGATGCAAGTATGAACATATATATATATTTCAATAGTTGGCATCAAGACGAACAAAATGATGTATTACTTGACATATTTACGTGAAAACAAAATTTTCGCTAAAAATCGAAATCGCGTACAGGTCTTGACCTGTGATAGAATTTCATTTTTCTGAAAAAAAATATTTCTCTCCGATTTTGTTCATTTTCTCAGGACTTAAAGACCTACCTACTCCGTCGACAAAAATGTCTTCAGCTATGCAATATATCCATTTCAGAGTCAGTCCGAGCCAGTCAGAGTCAGAGTCAGTCATAGTCAGTCAGGGGCAGCATAAGCCGTAAATTTAGATGCAAGTATAAACATATATATATATTTCAATAGTTGGCATCATGACGAACAAAATGATGTATTACTTGACATATTACGTGAAAACAAAATTTTCGCTAAAAATCGAAATCGCGTACAGGTCTTGACCTGTGATAGAATTTCATTTTTCTGAAAAAAAATATTTCTCTCCGATTTTGTTCATTTTCTCAGGACTTAAAGACCTACATACTCCGTCGACAAAAATGTCTTCAGCTATGCAATATATCCATTTCAGAGTCAGTCCGAGCCAGTCAGAGTCAGAGTCAGTCATAGTCAGTCAGGGGCAGCATAAGCCGTAAATTTAGATGCAAGTATAAACATATATATATATTTCAATAGTTGGCATCAAGACGAACAAAATGATGTATTACTTGACATATTTACGTGAAAACAAAATTTTCGCTAAAAATCGAGATCGCGTACAGGTCTTGACCTGTGATAGAATTTCATTTTCTGAAAAAAATATTTCTCTCCGATTTTGTTCATTTTCTCAGGACTTAAAGACCTACCTACTCCGTCGACAAAAATGTCTTCAGCTATGCAATATATCCATTTCAGAGTCAGTCCGAGCCAGTCAGAGTCAGAGTCAGTCATAGTCAGTCAGGGGCAGCATAAGCCGTAAATTTAGATGCAAGTATAAACATATATATATATTTCAATAGTTGGCATCAAGACGAACAAAATGATGTATTACTTGACATATTTACGTGAAAACAAAATTTTCGCTAAAAATCGAAATCGCGTACAGGTCTTGACCTGTGATAGAATTTCATTTTTCTGAAAAAAATATTTCTCTCCGATTTTGTTCATTTTCTCAGGACTTAAAGACCTACCTACTCCGTCGACAAAATTGTCTTCAGCTATGCAATATATCCATTTCATAGTCAGTCCGAGCCAGTCAGAGTCAGAGTCAGTCATAGTCAGTCAGGGGCAGCAAAAGCCGTAAATTTAGATGCAAGTATAAACATATATATATATTTCAATAGTTGGCATCAAGACGAACAAAATGATGTATTACTTGACATATTTACGTGAAAACAAAATTTTCGCTAAAAATCGAAATCGCGTACAGGTCTTGACCTGTGATAGAATTTCATTTTTCTGAAAAAAAATATTTCTCTCCGATTTTGTTCATTTTCTCAGGACTTAAAGTCCTACCTACTCCGTCGACAAAAATGTCTTCAGCTATGCAATATATCCATTTCAGAGTCAGTCCGAGCCAGTCAGAGTCAGAGTCAGTCATAGTCAGTCAGGGGCAGCATAAGCCGTAAATTTAGATGCAAGTATAAACATATATATATATTTCAATAGTTGGCATCAAGACGAACAAAATGATGTATTACTTGACATATTTACGTGAAAACAAAATTTTCGCTAAAAATCGAAATCGCGTACAGGTCTTAACCTGTGATAGAATTTCATTTTTCTGAAAAAAATATTTCTCTCCGATTTTGTTCATTTTCACAGGACTTAAAGACCTACCTACTCCGTCGACAAAAATGTCTTCAGCTATGCAATATATCCATTTCAGAGTCAGTCCAAGCCAGTCAGAGTCAGAGTCAGTCATAGTCAGTCAGGGGCAGCATAAGCCGTAAATTTAGATGCAAGTATGAACATATATATATATTTCAATAGTTGGCATCAAGACGAACAAAATGATGTATTACTTGACATATTTACGTGAAAACAAAATTTTCGCTAAAAATCGAAATCGCGTACAGGTCTTGACCTGTGATAGAATTTCATTTTTCGGAAAAAAATATTCTCTCCGATTTTGTTCATTTTCTCAGGACTTAAAGACCTACCTACTCCGTCGACAAAAATGTCTTCAGCTATGCAATATATCCATTTCAGAGTCAGTCCGAGCCAGTCAGAGTCAGAGTCAGTCATAGTCAGTCAGTGGCAGCATAAGCCGTAAATTTAGATGCAAGTATAAACATATATATATATTTCAATAGTTGGCATCAAGACGAACAAAATGATGTATTACTTGACATATTTACGTGAAAACAAAATTTTCGCTAAAAATCGAAATCGCGTACAGGTCTTGACCTGTGATAGAATTTCATTTTTCTGAAAAAAATATTTCTCTCCGATTTTGTTCATTTTCTCAGGACTTAAAGACCTACCTACTCCGTCGACAAAAATGTCTTCAGCTATGCAATATATCCATTTCAGAGTCAGTCCGAGCCAGTCAGAGTCAGAGTCAGTCATAGTCAGTCAGGGGCAGCATAAGCCGTAAATTTAGATGCAAGTATAAACATATATATATATTTCAATAGTTGGCATCAAGACGAACAAAATGATGTATTACTTGACATATTTACGTGAAAACAAAATTTTCGCTAAAATCGAAATCGCGTACAGGTCTTGACCTGTGATAGAATTTCATTTTTCTGAAAAAAAATATTTCTCTCCGATTTTGTTCATTTTCTCAGGACTTGAAGACCTACCTACTCCGTCGACAAAAATGTCTTCAGCTATGCAATATATCCATTTCAGAGTCAGTCCGAGCCAGTCAGAGTCAGAGTCAGTCATAGTCAGTCAGGGGCAGCTTAAGCCGTAAATTTAGATGCAAGTATAAACATATATATATATTTCAATAGTTGGCATCAAGACGAACAAAATGATGTATTACTTGACATATCTACGTGAAAACAAAATTTTCGCTAAAAATCGAAATCGCGTACAGGTCTTGACCTGTGATAGAATTTCATTTTTCTGAAAAAAATATTTCTCTCCGATTTTGTTCATTTCCTCAGGACTTAAAGACCTACCTACTCCGTCGTCAAAAATGTCTTCAGCTATGCAATATATCCATTTCAGAGTCAGTCCGAGCCAGTCAGAGTCAGAGTCAGTCATAGTCAGTCAGGGGCAGCATAAGCCGTAAACTTAGATGCAAGTATAAACATATATATATATTTCAATAGTTGGCATCAAGACGAACAAAATGATGTATTACTTGACATATTTACGTGAAAACAAAATTTTCGCTAAAAATCGAAATCGCGTACAGGTCTTGACCTGTGATAGAATATCATTTTTCTGAAAAAAAATATTTCTCTCCGATTTTGTTCATTTTCTCAGGACTTAAAGACCTACCTACTCCGTCGACAAAAATGTCTTCAGCTATGCAATATATCCATTTCAAAGTCAGTCCGAGCCAGTCAGAGTCAGAGTCAGTCATAGTCAGTCAGGGGCAGCATAAGCCGTAAATTTAGATGCAAGTATAAACATATATATATATTTCAATAGTTGGCATCAAGACGAACAAAATGATGTATTACTTGACATATTTACGTGAAAACAAAATTTTCGCTAAAAATCGAAATCGCGTACAGGTCTTGACCTGTGATAGAATTTCATTTTTCTGAAAAAATATATTTCTCTCCGATTTTGTTCATTTTCTCAGGACTTAAAGACCTATCTACTCCGTCGACAAAAATGTCTTCAGCTATGCAATATATCCATTTCAGAGTCAGTCCGAGCCAGTCAGAGTCAGAGTCAGTCATAGTCAGTCAGGGGCAGCATAAGCCGTAAATTTAGATGCAAGTATAAACATATATATATATTTCAATAGTTGGCATCAAGACGAACAAAATGATGTATTACTTGACATATTTACGTGAAAACAAAATTTTCGCTAAAAATCGAAATCGCGTACAGGTCTTGACCTGTGATAGAATTTCATTTTTCTGAAAAAAAATATTTCTCTCCGATTTTGTTCATTTTCTCAGGACTTAAAGACCTACCTACTCCGTCGACAAAAATGTCTTCAGCTATGCAATATATCCATTTCAGAGTCAGTCCGAGCCAGTCAGAGTCAGAGTCAGTCATAGTCAGTCAGGGGCAGCATAAGCCGTAAATTTAGATGCAAGTATAAACATATATATATATTTCAATAGTTGGCATCATGACGAACAAAATGATGTATTACTTGACATATTTACGTGAAAACAAAATTTTCGCTAAAAATCGAAATCGCGTACAGGTCTTGACCTGTGATAGAATTTCATTTTTCTGAAAAAAAATATTTCTCTCCGATTTTGTTCATTTTCTCAGGACTTAAAGACCTACCTACTCCGTCGACAAAAATGTCTTCAGCTATGCAATATATCCATTTCAGAGTCAGTCCGAGCCAGTCAGAGTCAGAGTCAGTCATAGTCAGTCAGGGGCAGCATAAGCCGTAAATTTAGATGCAAGTATAAACATATATATATATTTCAATAGTTGGCATCAAGACGAACAAAATGATGTATTACTTGACATATTTACGTGAAAACAAAATTTTCGCTAAAAATCGAAATCGCGTACAGGTCTTGACCTGTGATAGAATTTCATTTTTCTGAAAAAAAATATTTCTCTCCGATTTTGTTCATTTTCTCAGGACTTAAAGACCTACCTACTCCGTCGACAAAAATGTCTTCAGCTATGCAATATATCCATTTCAGAGTCAGTCCGAGCCAGTCAGAGTCAGAGTCAGTCATAGTCAGTCAGGGGCAGCATAAGCCGTAAATTTAGATGCAAGTATAAACATATATATATATTTCAATAGTTGGCATCAAGACGAACAAAATGATGTATTACTTGACATATTTACGTGAAAACAAAATTTTCGCTAAAAATCGAAATCGCGTACAGGTCTTGACCTGTGATAGAATTTCATTTTTCTGAAAAAAAATATTTCTCTCCGATTTTGTTCATTTTCTCAGGACTTAAAGACCTACCTACTCCGTCGACAAAAATGTCTTCAGCTATGCAATATATCCATTTCAGAGTCAGTCCGAGCCAGTCAGAGTCAGAGTCAGTCATAGTCAGTCAGGGCAGCATAAGCCGTAAATTTAGATGCAAGTATAAACATATATATATATTTCAATAGTTGGCATCAAGACGAACAAAATGATGTATTACTTGACATATTTACGTGAAAACAAAATTTTCGCTAAAAATCGAAATCGCGTACAGGTCTTGACCTGTGATAGAATTTCATTTTTCTGAAAAAAAATATTTCTCTCCGATTTTGTTCATTTTCTCAGGACTTAAAGACCTACCTACTCCGTCGACAAAAATGTCTTCAGCTATGCAATATATCCATTTCAGAGTCAGTCCGAGCCAGTCAGAGTCAGAGTCAGTCATAGTCAGTCAGGGGCAGCATAAGCCGTAAATTTAGATGCAAGTATAAACATATATATATATTTCAATAGTTGGCATCAAGACGAACAAAATGATGTATTACTTGACATATTTACGTGAAAACAAAATTTTCCCTAAAAATCGAAATCGCGTACAGGTCTTGACCTGTGATAGAATTTCATTTTTCTGAAAAAAAATATTTCTCTCCGATTTTGTTCATTTTCTCAGGACTTAAAGACCTACCTACTCCGTCGACAAAAATGTCTTCAGCTATGCAATATATCCATTTCAGAGTCAGTCCGAGCCAGTCAGAGTCAGAGTCAGTCATAGTCAGTCAGGGGCAGCATAAGCCGTAAATTTAGATGCAAGTATAAACATATATATATATTTCAATAGTTGGCATCAAGACGAACAAAATGATGTATTACTTGACATATTTACGTGAAAACAAAATTTTCGCTAAAAATCGAAATCGCGTACAGGTCTTGACCTGTGATAGAATTTCATTTTTCTGAAAAAAAATATTTCTCTCCGATTTTGTTCATTTTCTCAGGACTTAAAGACCTACCTACTCCGTCGACAAAAATGTCTTCAGCTATGCAATATATCCATTTCAGAGTCAGTCCGAGCCAGTCAGAGTCAGAGTCAGTCATAGTCAGTCAGGGGCAGCATAAGCCGTAAATTTAGATGCAAGTATAAACATATATATATATTTCAATAGTTGGCATCAAGACGAACAAAATGATGTATTACTTGACATATTTACGTGAAAACAAAATTTTCGCTAAAAATCGAAATCGCGTACAGGATTTGACCTGTGATAGAATTTCATTTTTCTGAAAAAAAATATTTCTCTCCGATTTTGTTCATTTTCTCAGGACTTAAAGACCTACCTACTCCGTCGAGAAAAATGTCTTCAGCTATGCAATATATCCATTTCAGAGTCAGTCAGAGCCAGTCAGAGTCAGTCAGAGTCAGTCATAGTCAGTCAGGGGCAGCATAAGCCGTAAATTTAGATGCAAGTATACACATATATATATATTTCAATAGTTGGCATCAAGACGAACAAAATGATGTATTACTTGACATATTTACGTGAAAACAAAATTTTCGCTAAAAATCGAAATCGCGTACAGGTCTTGACCTGTGATAGAATTTCATTTTCCTGAAAAAAAATATTTCTCTCCGATTTTGCTCATTTTCTCAGGACTTAAAGACCTACCTACTCCGTCGACAAAAATGTCTTCAGCTATGCAATATATCCATTTCAGAGCCAGTCAGAGCCAGTCAGAGTCAGTCAGAGTCAGTCATAGTCAGTCAGGGGCAGCATAAGCCGTAAATTTAGATGCAAGTATACACATATATATATATTTCAATAGTTGGCATCAAGACGAACAAAATGATGTATTACTTGACATATTTACGTGAAAACAAAATTTTCGCTCAAAATCGAAATCGCGTACAGGTCTTGACCTGTGATAGAATTTCATTTTTCTGAAAAAAAATATTTCTCTCCGATTTTCCTCATTTTCTCAGGACTTAAAGACCTACCTACTCCGTAGACAAAAATGTCTTCAGCTATGCAATATATCCATTTCAGAGTCAGTCCGAGTCAGTCCGAGTCAGTCAGAGTCAGTCAGAGTCAGTCATAGTCAGTCAGGGGCAGCATAAGCCGTAAATTTAGATGCAAGTATACACATATATATATTTCAATAGTTGGCATCAAGACGAACAAAATGATGTATTACTTGACATATTTTCGTGAAAACAAAATTTTCGCTAAAAATCGAAATCGCGTACAGGTCTTGACCTGTGATAGAATTTCATTTTTCTGAAAAAAAATATTTCTCTCCGATTTTGCTCATTTTCTCAGGACTTAAAGACCTACCTACTCCGTCGACAAAAATGTCTTCAGCTATGCAATATATCCATTTCAGAGTCAGTCCGAGTCAGTCAGAGTCAGAGTCAGTCATAGTCAGTCAGGGGCAGCATAAGCCGTAAATTTAGATGCAAGTATAAACATATATATATATTTCAATAGTTGGCATCAAGACGAACAAAATGATGTATTACTTGACATATTTACGTGAAAACAAAATTTTCGCTAAAAATCGAAATCGCTTACAGGTCTTGACCTGTGATAGAATTTCATTTTTCTGAAAAAAAATATTTCTCTCCGATTTTGCTCATTTTCTCAGGACTTAAAGACCTACCTACTCAGTCGACAAAAATGTCTTCAGCTATGCAATATATCCATTTCAGAGTCAGTCAGAGCCAGTCAGAGTCAGTCAGAGTCAGTCAGAGTCAGTCAGGGGCAGCATAAGCCGTAAATTTAGATGCAAGTATACACATATATATAGTTCAATAGTTGGCATCAAGACGAACAAAATGATGTATTACTTGACATATTTTCGTGAAAACAAAATTTTCGCTAAAAATCGAAATCGCGTACAGGTCTTTCCCTGTGATAGAATTTAATTTTTCTGAAAAAAAATATTTCTCTCCGATTTTGCTCATTTTCTCAGGACTTAAAGACCTACCTACTCCGTCGAGAAAAATGTCTTCAGCTATGCAATATATCCATTTCAGAGTCAGTCAGAGCCAGTCAGAGTCAGTCAGAGTCAGTCATAGTCAGTCAGGGGCAGCATAAGCCGTAAATTTAGATGCAAGTATACACATATATATATATTTCAATAGTTGGCATCAAGACGAACAAAATGATGTATTACTTGACATATTTACGTGAAAACAAAATTTTCGCTAAAAATCGAAATCGCGTACAGGTCTTGACCTGTGATAGAATTTCATTTTCCTGAAAAAAAATATTTCTCTCCGATTTTGCTCATTTTCTCAGGACTTAAAGACCTACCTACTCCGTCGACAAAAATGTCTTCAGCTATGCAATATATCCATTTCAGAGCCAGTCAGAGCCAGTCAGAGTCAGTCAGAGTCAGTCATAGTCAGTCAGGGGCAGCATAAGCCGTAAATTTAGATGCAAGTATACACATATATATATATTTCAATAGTTGGCATCAAGACGAACAAAATGATGTATTACTTGACATATTTACGTGAAAACAAAATTTTCGCTAAAAATCGAAATCGCGTACAGGTCTTGACCTGTGATAGAATTTCATTTTTCTGAAAAAAAATATTTCTCTCCGATTTTCCTCATTTTCTCAGGACTTAAAGACCTACCTACTCCGTAGACAAAAATGTCTTCAGCTATGCAATATATCCATTTCAGAGTCAGTCCGAGTCAGTCCGAGTCAGTCAGAGTCAGTCAGAGTCAGTCATAGTCAGTCAGGGGCAGCATAAGCCGTAAATTTAGATGCAAGTATACACATATATATATTTCAATAGTTGGCATCAAGACGAACAAAATGATGTATTACTTGACATATTTTCGTGAAAACAAAATTTTCGCTAAAAATCGAAATCGCGTACAGGTCTTGACCTGTGATAGAATTTCATTTTTCTGAAAAAAAATATTTCTCTCCGATTTTGCTCATTTTCTCAGGACTTAAAGACCTACCTACTCCGTCGACAAAAATGTCTTCAGCTATGCAATATATCCATTTCAGAGTCAGTCCGAGTCAGTCAGAGTCAGAGTCAGTCATAGTCAGTCAGGGGCAGCATAAGCCGTAAATTTAGATGCAAGTATAAACATATATATATATTTCAATAGTTGGCATCAAGACGAACAAAATGATGTATTACTTGACATATTTACGTGAAAACAAAATTTTCGCTAAAAATCGAAATCGCGTACAGGTCTTGACCTGTGATAGAATTTCATTTTTCTGAAAAAAAATATTTCTCTCCGATTTTGCTCATTTTCTCAGGACTTAAAGACCTACCTACTCAGTCGACAAAAATGTCTTCAGCTATGCAATATATCCATTTCAGAGTCAGTCAGAGCCAGTCAGAGTCAGTCAGAGTCAGTCAGAGTCAGTCAGGGGCAGCATAAGCCGTAAATTTAGATGCAAGTATACACATATATATAGTTCAATAGTTGGCATCAAGACGAACAAAATGATGTATTACTTGACATATTTTCGTGAAAACAAAATTTTCGCTAAAAATCGAAATCGCGTACAGGTCTTGACCTGTGATAGAATTTAATTTTTCTGAAAAAAAATATTTCTCTCCGATTTTGCTCATTTTCTCAGGACTTAAAGACCTACCTACTCCGTCGAGAAAAATGTCTTCAGCTATGCAATATATCCATTTCAGAGTCAGTCAGAGCCAGTCAGAGTCAGTCAGAGTCAGTCATAGTCAGTCAGGGGCAGCATAAGCCGTAAATTTAGATGCAAGTATACACATATATATATATTTCAATAGTTGGCATCAAGACGAACAAAATGATGTATTACTTGACATATTTACGTGAAAACAAAATTTTCGCTAAAAATCGAAATCGCGTACAGGTCTTGACCTGTGATAGAATTTCATTTTCCTGAAAAAAAATATTTCTCTCCGATTTTGCTCATTTTCTCAGGACTTAAAGACCTACCTACTCCGTCGACAAAAATGTCTTCAGCTATGCAATATATCCATTTCAGAGCCAGTCAGAGCCAGTCAGAGTCAGTCAGAGTCAGTCATAGTCAGTCAGGGGCAGCATAAGCCGTAAATTTAGATGCAAGTATACACATATATATATATTTCAATAGTTGGCATCAAGACGAACAAAATGATGTATTACTTGACATATTTACGTGAAAACAAAATTTTCGCTAAAAATCGAAATCGCGTACAGGTCTTGACCTGTGATAGAATTTCATTTTTCTGAAAAAAAATATTTCTCTCCGATTTTGCTCATTTTCTCAGGACTTAAAGACCTACCTACTCCGTCGACAAAAATGTCTTCAGCTATGCAATATATCCATTTCAGAGTCAGTCCGAGTCAGTCAGAGTCAGAGTCAGTCATAGTCAGTCAGGGGCAGCATAAGCCGTAAATTTAGATGCAAGTATAAACATATATATATATTTCAATAGTTGGCATCAAGACGAACAAAATGATGTATTACTTGACATATTTACGTGAAAACAAAATTTTCGCTAAAAATCGAAATCGCGTACAGGTCTTGACCTGTGATAGAATTTCATTTTTCTGAAAAAAAATATTTCTCTCCGATTTTGCTCATTTTCTCAGGACTTAAAGACCTACCTACTCCGTCGACAAAAATGTCTTCAGCTATGCAATATATCCATTTCAGAGTCAGTCAGAGCCAGTCAGAGTCAGTCAGAGTCAGTCAGAGTCAGTCATAGTCAGTCAGGGGCAGCATAAGCCGTAAATTTAGATGCAAGTATAAACATATATATATATTTCAATAGTTGGCATCAAGACGAACAAAATGATGTATTACTTGACATATTTACGTGAAAACAAAATTTTCGCTAAAAATCGAAATCGCGTACAGGTCTTGACCTGTGATAGAATTTCATTTTTCTGAAAAAAAAAAATTCTCTCCGATTTTGCTCATTTTCTCAGGACTTAAAGACCTACCTACTCCGTCGACAAAAATGTCTTCAGCTATGCAATATATCCATTTCAGAGTCAGTCAGAGCCAGTCAGAGTCAGTCAGAGTCAGTCAGAGTCAGTCAGAGTCAGTCATAGTCAGTCAGGGGCAGCATAAGCCGTAAATTTAGATGCAAGTATACACATATATATATGTTTCAATAGTTGGCATCAAGACGAACAAAATGATGTATTACTTGACATATTTACGTGAAAACAAAATTTTCGCTAAAAATCGAAATCGCGTACAGGTCTTGACCTGTGATAGAATTTCATTTTTCTGAAAAAAAATATTTCTCTCCGATTTTGCTCATTTTCTCAGGACTTAAAGACCTACCTACTCCGTCGACAAAAATGTCTTCAGCTATGCAATATATCCATTTCAGAGTCAGTCAGAGCCAGTCAGAGTCAGTCAGAGTCAGTCATAGTCAGTCAGGGGCAGCATAAGCCGTAAATTTAGATGCAAGTATAAACATATATATATATTTCAATAGTTGGCATCAAGACGAACAAAATGATGTATTACTTGACATATTTACGTGAAAACAAAATTTTCGCTAAAAATCGAAATCGCGTACAGGTCTTATCCTGTGATAGAATTTCATTTTACTGAAAAAAAATATTTCTCTCCGATTTTGCTCATTTTCTCAGGACCTAAAGACCTACCTACTCCGTCGACAAAAATGTCTTCAGCTATGCAATATATCCATTTCAGAGTCAGTCAGAGCCAGTCAGAGTCAGTCAGAGTCAGTCAGAGTCAGTCATAGTCAGTCAGGGGCAGCATAAGCCGTAAATTTAGATGCAAGTATAAACATATATATATATTTCAATAGTTGGCATCAAGACGAACAAAATGATGTATTACTTGACATATTTACGTGAAAACAAAATTTTCGCTAAAAATCGAAATCGCGTACAGGTCTTGACCTGTGATAGAATTTCATTTTTCTGAAAAAAAATATTTCTCTCCGATTTTCCTCATTTTCTCAGGACTTAAAGACCTACCTACTCCGTCGACAAAAATGTCTTCAGCTATGCAATATATCCATTTCAGAGTCAGTCCGAGTCAGTCAGAGTCAGAGTCAGTCATAGTCAGTCAGGGGCAGCATAAGCCGTAAATTTAGATGCAAGTATAAACATATATATATATTTCAATAGTTGGCATCAAGACGAACAAAATGATGTATTACTTGACATATTTACGTGAAAACAAAATTTTCGCTAAAAATCGAAATCGCGTACAGGTCTTGACCTCTGATAGAATTTCATTTTTCTGAAAAAAAATATTTCTCTCCGATTTTGCTCATTTTCTCAGGACTTAAAGACCTACCTACTCCGTCGACAAAAATGTCTTCAGCTATGCAATATATCCATTTCAGAGTCAGTCAGAGCCAGTCAGAGTCAGTCAGAGTCAGTCAGAGTCAGTCAGAGTCAGTCATAGTCAGTCAGGGGCAGCATAAGCCGTAAATTTAGATGCAAGTATACACATATATATATGTTTCAATAGTTTGCATCAAGACGAACAAAATGATGTATTACTTGACATATTTACGTGAAAACTAAATTTTCGCTAAAAATCGAAATCGCGTACAGGTCTTGACCTGTGATAGAATTTCATTTTTCTGAAAAAAAATATTTCTCTCCGATTTTGCTCATTTTCTCAGGACTTAAAGACCTACCTACTCCGTCGACAAAAATGTCTTCAGCTATGCAATATATCCATTTCAGAGTCAGTCAGAGCCAGTCAGAGTCAGTCAGAGTCAGTCAGAGTCAGTCATAGTCAGTCAGGGGCAGGATAAGCCGTAAATTTAGATGCAAGTATAAACATATATATATATTTCAATAGTTGGCATCAAGACGAACAAAATGATGTATTACTTGACATATTTACGTGAAAACAAAATTTTCGCTAAAAATCGAAATCGCGTACAGGTCTTGACCGGTGATAGAATTTCATTTTCCTGAAAAAAATTATTTCTATCCGACTTTGCTCATTTTCTCAGGACTTAAAGACCTACCTACTCCGTCGAGAAAAATGTCTTCAGCTATGCAATATATCCATTTCAGAGTCAGTCAGAGCCAGTCAGAGTCAGTCAGAGTCAGTCATAGTCAGTCAGGGGCAGCATAAGCCGTAAATTTAGATGCAAGTATACACATATATATATATTTCAATAGTTGGCATCAAGACGAACAAAATGATGTATTACTTGACATATTTACGTGAAAACAAAATTTTCGCTAAAAATCGAAATCGCGTACAGGTCTTGACCTGTGATAGAATTTCATTTTCCTGAAAAAAAATATTTCTCTCCGATTTTGCTCATTTTCTCAGGACTTAAAGACCTACCTACTCCGTCGACAAAAATGTCTTCAGCTATGCAATATATCCATTTCAGAGTCAGTCCAAGCCAGTCAGAGTCAGAGTCAGTCATAGTCAGTCAGGGGCAGCATAAGCCGTAAATTTAGATGCAAGTATGAACATATATATATATTTCAATAGTTGGCATCAAGACGAACAAAATGATGTATTACTTGACATATTTACGTGAAAACAAAATTTTCGCTAAAAATCGAAATCGCGTACAGGTCTTGACCTGTGATAGAATTTCATTTTTCGGAAAAAAATATTTCTCTCCGATTTTGTTCATTTTCTCAGGACTTAAAGACCTACCTACTCCGTCGACAAAAATGTCTTCAGCTATGCAATATATCCATTTCAGAGTCAGTCCGAGCCAGTCAGAGTCAGAGTCAGTCATAGTCAGTCAGTGGCAGCATAAGCCGTAAATTTAGATGCAAGTATAAACATATATATATATTTCAATAGTTGGCATCAAGACGAACAAAATGATGTATTACTTGACATATTTACGTGAAAACAAAATTTTCGCTAAAAATCGAAATCGCGTACAGGTCTTGACCTGTGATAGAATTTCATTTTTCTGAAAAAAAATATTTCTCTCCGATTTTGTTCATTTTCTCAGGACTTAAAGACCTACCTACTCCGTCGACAAAAATGTCTTCAGCTATGCAATATATCCATTTCAGAGTCAGTCCGAGCCAGTCAGAGTCAGAGTCAGTCATAGTCAGTCAGGGGCAGCATAAGCCGTAAATTTAGATGCAAGTATAAACATATATATATATTTCAATAGTTGGCATCAAGACGAACAAAATGATGTATTACTTGACATATTTACGTGAAAACAAAATTTTCGCTAAAAATCGAAATCGCGTACAGGTCTTGACCTGTGATAGAATTTCATTTTTCTGAAAAAAAATATTTCTCTCCGATTTTGTTCATTTTCTCAGGACTTGAAGACCTACCTACTCCGTCGACAAAAATGTCTTCAGCTATGCAATATATCCATTTCAGAGTCAGTCCGAGCCAGTCAGAGTCAGAGTCAGTCATAGTCAGTCAGGGGCAGCTTAAGCCGTAAATTTAGATGCAAGTATAAACATATATATATATTTCAATAGTTGGCATCAAGACGAACAAAATGATGTATTACTTGACATATCTACGTGAAAACAAAATTTTCGCTAAAAATCGAAATCGCGTACAGGTCTTGACCTGTGATAGAATTTCATTTTTCTGAAAAAAAATATTTCTCTCCGATTTTGTTCATTTCCTCAGGACTTAAAGACCTACCTACTCCGTCGTCAAAAATGTCTTCAGCTATGCAATATATCCATTTCAGAGTCAGTCCGAGCCAGTCAGAGTCAGAGTCAGTCATAGTCAGTCAGGGGCAGCATAAGCCGTAAACTTAGATGCAAGTATAAACATATATATATATTTCAATAGTTGGCATCAAGACGAACAAAATGATGTATTACTTGACATATTTACGTGAAAACAAAATTTTCGCTAAAAATCGAAATCGCGTACAGGTCTTGACCTGTGATAGAATATCATTTTTCTGAAAAAAAATATTTCTCTCCGATTTTGTTCATTTTCTCAGGACTTAAAGACCTACCTACTCCGTCGACAAAAATGTCTTCAGCTATGCAATATATCCATTTCAAAGTCAGTCCGAGCCAGTCAGAGTCAGAGTCAGTCATAGTCAGTCAGGGGCAGCATAAGCCGTAAATTTAGATGCAAGTATAAACATATATATATATTTCAATAGTTGGCATCAAGACGAACAAAATGATGTATTACTTGACATATTTACGTGAAAACAAAATTTTCGCTAAAAATCGAAATCGCGTACAGGTCTTGACCTGTGATAGAATTTCATTTTTCTGAAAAAATATATTTCTCTCCGATTTTGTTCATTTTCTCAGGACTTAAAGACCTATCTACTCCGTCGACAAAAATGTCTTCAGCTATGCAATATATCCATTTCAGAGTCAGTCCGAGCCAGTCAGAGTCAGAGTCAGTCATAGTCAGTCAGGGGCAGCATAAGCCGTAAATTTAGATGCAAGTATAAACATATATATATATTTCAATAGTTGGCATCAAGACGAACAAAATGATGTATTACTTGACATATTTACGTGAAAACAAAATTTTCGCTAAAAATCGAAATCGCGTACAGGTCTTGACCTGTGATAGAATTTCATTTTTCTGAAAAAAAATATTTCTCTCCGATTTTGTTCATTTTCTCAGGACTTAAAGACCTACCTACTCCGTCGACAAAAATGTCTTCAGCTATGCAATATATCCATTTCAGAGTCAGTCCGAGCCAGTCAGAGTCAGAGTCAGTCATAGTCAGTCAGGGGCAGCATAAGCCGTAAATTTAGATGCAAGTATAAACATATATATATATTTCAATAGTTGGCATCATGACGAACAAAATGATGTATTACTTGACATATTTACGTGAAAACAAAATTTTCGCTAAAAATCGAAATCGCGTACAGGTCTTGACCTGTGATAGAATTTCATTTTTCTGAAAAAAAATATTTCTCTCCGATTTTGTTCATTTTCTCAGGACTTAAAGACCTACATACTCCGTCGACAAAAATGTCTTCAGCTATGCAATATATCCATTTCAGAGTCAGTCCGAGCCAGTCAGAGTCAGAGTCAGTCATAGTCAGTCAGGGGCAGCATAAGCCGTAAATTTAGATGCAAGTATAAACATATATATATATTTCAATAGTTGGCATCAAGACGAACAAAATGATGTATTACTTGACATATTTACGTGAAAACAAAATTTTCGCTAAAAATCGAAATCGCGTACAGGTCTTGACCTGTGATAGAATTTCATTTTTCTGAAAAAAAATATTTCTCTCCGATTTTGTTCATTTTCTCAGGACTTAAAGACCTACCTACTCCGTCGACAAAAATGTCTTCAGCTATGCAATATATCCATTTCAGAGTCAGTCCGAGCCAGTCAGAGTCAGAGTCAGTCATAGTCAGTCAGGGGCAGCATAAGCCGTAAATTTAGATGCAAGTATAAACATATATATATATTTCAATAGTTGGCATCAAGACGAACAAAATGATGTATTACTTGACATATTTACGTGAAAACAAAATTTTCCCTAAAAATCGAAATCGCGTACAGGTCTTGACCTGTGATAGAATTTCATTTTTCTGAAAAAAAATATTTCTCTCCGATTTTGTTCATTTTCTCAGGACTTAAAGACCTACCTACTCCGTCGACAAAAATGTCTTCAGCTATGCAATATATCCATTTCAGAGTCAGTCCGAGCCAGTCAGAGTCAGAGTCAGTCATAGTCAGTCAGGGGCAGCATAAGCCGTAAATTTAGATGCAAGTATAAACATATATATATATTTCAATAGTTGGCATCAAGACGAACAAAATGATGTATTACTTGACATATTTACGTGAAAACAAAATTTTCGCTAAAAATCGAAATCGCGTACAGGTCTTGACCTGTGATAGAATTTCATTTTTCTGAAAAAAAATATTTCTCTCCGATTTTGTTCATTTTCTCAGGACTTAAAGACCTACCTACTCCGTCGACAAAAATGTCTTCAGCTATGCAATATATCCATTTCAGAGTCAGTCAGAGCCAGTCAGAGTCAGTCAGAGTCAGTCAGAGTCAGTCAGGGGCAGCATAAGCCGTAAATTTAGATGCAAGTATACACATATATATAGTTCAATAGTTGGCATCAAGACGAACAAAATGATGTATTACTTGACATATTTTCGTGAAAACAAAATTTTCGCTAAAAATCGAAATCGCGTACAGGTCTTTCCCTGTGATAGAATTTAATTTTTCTGAAAAAAAATATTTCTCTCCGATTTTGCTCATTTTCTCAGGACTTAAAGACCTACCTACTCCGTCGAGAAAAATGTCTTCAGCTATGCAATATATCCATTTCAGAGTCAGTCAGAGCCAGTCAGAGTCAGTCAGAGTCAGTCATAGTCAGTCAGGGGCAGCATAAGCCGTAAATTTAGATGCAAGTATACACATATATATATATTTCAATAGTTGGCATCAAGACGAACAAAATGATGTATTACTTGACATATTTACGTGAAAACAAAATTTTCGCTAAAAATCGAAATCGCGTACAGGTCTTGACCTGTGATAGAATTTCATTTTCCTGAAAAAAAATATTTCTCTCCGATTTTGCTCATTTTCTCAGGACTTAAAGACCTACCTACTCCGTCGACAAAAATGTCTTCAGCTATGCAATATATCCATTTCAGAGCCAGTCAGAGCCAGTCAGAGTCAGTCAGAGTCAGTCATAGTCAGTCAGGGGCAGCATAAGCCGTAAATTTAGATGCAAGTATACACATATATATATATTTCAATAGTTGGCATCAAGACGAACAAAATGATGTATTACTTGACATATTTACGTGAAAACAAAATTTTCGCTAAAAATCGAAATCGCGTACAGGTCTTGACCTGTGATAGAATTTCATTTTTCTGAAAAAAAATATTTCTCTCCGATTTTCCTCATTTTCTCAGGACTTAAAGACCTACCTACTCCGTAGACAAAAATGTCTTCAGCTATGCAATATATCCATTTCAGAGTCAGTCCGAGTCAGTCCGAGTCAGTCAGAGTCAGTCAGAGTCAGTCATAGTCAGTCAGGGGCAGCATAAGCCGTAAATTTAGATGCAAGTATACACATATATATATTTCAATAGTTGGCATCAAGACGAACAAAATGATGTATTACTTGACATATTTTCGTGAAAACAAAATTTTCGCTAAAAATCGAAATCGCGTACAGGTTTTGACCTGTGATAGAATTTCATTTTTCTGAAAAAAAATATTTCTCTCCGATTTTGCTCATTTTCTCAGGACTTAAAGACCTACCTACTCCGTCGACAAAAATGTCTTCAGCTATGCAATATATCCATTTCAGAGTCAGTCCGAGTCAGTCAGAGTCAGAGTCAGTCATAGTCAGTCAGGGGCAGCATAAGCCGTAAATTTAGATGCAAGTATAAACATATATATATATTTCAATAGTTGGCATCAAGACGAACAAAATGATGTATTACTTGACATATTTACGTGAAAACAAAATTTTCGCTAAAAATCGAAATCGCGTACAGGTCTTGACCTGTGATAGAATTTCATTTTTCTGAAAAAAAATATTTCTCTCCGATTTTGCTCATTTTCTCAGGACTTAAAGACCTACCTACTCAGTCGACAAAAATGTCTTCAGCTATGCAATATATCCATTTCAGAGTCAGTCAGAGCCAGTCAGAGTCAGTCAGAGTCAGTCAGAGTCAGTCAGGGGCAGCATAAGCCGTAAATTTAGATGCAAGTATACACATATATATAGTTCAATAGTTGGCATCAAGACGAACAAAATGATGTATTACTTGACATATTTTCGTGAAAACAAAATTTTCGCTAAAAATCGAAATCGCGTACAGGTCTTTCCCTGTGATAGAATTTAATTTTTCTGAAAAAAAATATTTCTCTCCGATTTTGCTCATTTTCTCAGGACTTAAAGACCTACCTACTCCGTCGAGAAAAATGTCTTCAGCTATGCAATATATCCATTTCAGAGTCAGTCAGAGCCAGTCAGAGTCAGTCAGAGTCAGTCATAGTCAGTCAGGGGCAGCATAAGCCGTAAATTTAGATGCAAGTATACACATATATATATATTTCAATAGTTGGCATCAAGACGAACAAAATGATGTATTACTTGACATATTTACGTGAAAACAAAATTTTCGCTAAAAATCGAAATCGCGTACAGGTCTTGACCTGTGATAGAATTTCATTTTCCTGAAAAAAAATATTTCTCTCCGATTTTGCTCATTTTCTCAGGACTTAAAGACCTACCTACTCCGTCGACAAAAATGTCTTCAGCTATGCAATATATCCATTTCAGAGCCAGTCAGAGCCAGTCAGAGTCAGTCAGAGTCAGTCATAGTCAGTCAGGGGCAGCATAAGCCGTAAATTTAGATGCAAGTATACACATATATATATATTTCAATAGTTGGCATCAAGACGAACAAAATGATGTATTACTTGACATATTTACGTGAAAACAAAATTTTCGCTAAAAATCGAAATCGCGTACAGGTCTTGACCTGTGATAGAATTTCATTTTTCTGAAAAAAAATATTTCTCTCCGATTTTGCTCATTTTCTCAGGACTTAAAGACCTACCTACTCCGTCGACAAAAATGTCTTCAGCTATGCAATATATCCATTTCAGAGTCAGTCCGAGTCAGTCAGAGTCAGAGTCAGTCATAGTCAGTCAGGGGCAGCATAAGCCGTAAATTTAGATGCAAGTATAAACATATATATATATTTCAATAGTTGGCATCAAGACGAACAAAATGATGTATTACTTGACATATTTACGTGAAAACAAAATTTTCGCTAAAAATCGAAATCGCGTACAGGTCTTGACCTGTGATAGAATTTCATTTTTCTGAAAAAAAATATTTCTCTCCGATTTTGCTCATTTTCTCAGGACTTAAAGACCTACCTACTCCGTCGACAAAAATGTCTTCAGCTATGCAATATATCCATTTCAGAGTCAGTCAGAGCCAGTCAGAGTCAGTCAGAGTCAGTCAGAGTCAGTCATAGTCAGTCAGGGGCAGCATAAGCCGTAAATTTAGATGCAAGTATAAACATATATATATATTTCAATAGTTGGCATCAAGACGAACAAAATGATGTATTACTTGACATATTTACGTGAAAACAAAATTTTCGCTAAAAATCGAAATCGCGTACAGGTCTTGACCTGTGATAGAATTTCATTTTTCTGAAAAAAAAAAATTCTCTCCGATTTTGCTCATTTTCTCAGGACTTAAAGACCTACCTACTCCGTCGACAAAAATGTCTTCAGCTATGCAATATATCCATTTCAGAGTCAGTCAGAGCCAGTCAGAGTCAGTCAGAGTCAGTCAGAGTCAGTCAGAGTCAGTCATAGTCAGTCAGGGGCAGCATAAGCCGTAAATTTAGATGCAAGTATACACATATATATATGTTTCAATAGTTGGCATCAAGACGAACAAAATGATGTATTACTTGACATATTTACGTGAAAACAAAATTTTCGCTAAAAATCGAAATCGCGTACAGGTCTTGACCTGTGATAGAATTTCATTTTTCTGAAAAAAAATATTTCTCTCCGATTTTGCTCATTTTCTCAGGACTTAAAGACCTACCTACTCCGTCGACAAAAATGTCTTCAGCTATGCAATATATCCATTTCAGAGTCAGTCAGAGCCAGTCAGAGTCAGTCAGAGTCAGTCATAGTCAGTCAGGGGCAGCATAAGCCGTAAATTTAGATGCAAGTATAAACATATATATATATTTCAATAGTTGGCATCAAGACGAACAAAATGATGTATTACTTGACATATTTACGTGAAAACAAAATTTTCGCTAAAAATCGAAATCGCGTACAGGTCTTATCCTGTGATAGAATTTCATTTTACTGAAAAAAAATATTTCTCTCCGATTTTGCTCATTTTCTCAGGACCTAAAGACCTACCTACTCCGTCGACAAAAATGTCTTCAGCTATGCAATATATCCATTTCAGAGTCAGTCAGAGCCAGTCAGAGTCAGTCAGAGTCAGTCAGAGTCAGTCATAGTCAGTCAGGGGCAGCATAAGCCGTAAATTTAGATGCAAGTATAAACATATATATATATTTCAATAGTTGGCATCAAGACGAACAAAATGATGTATTACTTGACATATTTACGTGAAAACAAAATTTTCGCTAAAAATCGAAATCGCGTACAGGTCTTGACCTGTGATAGAATTTCATTTTTCTGAAAAAAAATATTTCTCTCCGATTTTCCTCATTTTCTCAGGACTTAAAGACCTACCTACTCCGTCGACAAAAATGTCTTCAGCTATGCAATATATCCATTTCAGAGTCAGTCCGAGTCAGTCAGAGTCAGAGTCAGTCATAGTCAGTCAGGGGCAGCATAAGCCGTAAATTTAGATGCAAGTATAAACATATATATATATTTCAATAGTTGGCATCAAGACGAACAAAATGATGTATTACTTGACATATTTACGTGAAAACAAAATTTTCGCTAAAAATCGAAATCGCGTACAGGTCTTGACCTCTGATAGAATTTCATTTTTCTGAAAAAAAATATTTCTCTCCGATTTTGCTCATTTTCTCAGGACTTAAAGACCTACCTACTCCGTCGACAAAAATGTCTTCAGCTATGCAATATATCCATTTCAGAGTCAGTCAGAGCCAGTCAGAGTCAGTCAGAGTCAGTCAGAGTCAGTCAGAGTCAGTCATAGTCAGTCAGGGGCAGCATAAGCCGTAAATTTAGATGCAAGTATACACATATATATATGTTTCAATAGTTTGCATCAAGACGAACAAAATGATGTATTACTTGACATATTTACGTGAAAACTAAATTTTCGCTAAAAATCGAAATCGCGTACAGGTCTTGACCTGTGATAGAATTTCATTTTTCTGAAAAAAAATATTTCTCTCCGATTTTGCTCATTTTCTCAGGACTTAAAGACCTACCTACTCCGTCGACAAAAATGTCTTCAGCTATGCAATATATCCATTTCAGAGTCAGTCAGAGCCAGTCAGAGTCAGTCAGAGTCAGTCAGAGTCAGTCATAGTCAGTCAGGGGCAGGATAAGCCGTAAATTTAGATGCAAGTATAAACATATATATATATTTCAATAGTTGGCATCAAGACGAACAAAATGATGTATTACTTGACATATTTACGTGAAAACAAAATTTTCGCTAAAAATCGAAATCGCGTACAGGTCTTGACCTGTGATAGAATTTCATTTTCCTGAAAAAAATTATTTCTATCCGACTTTGCTCATTTTCTCAGGACTTAAAGACCTACCTACTCCGTCGAGAAAAATGTCTTCAGCTATGCAATATATCCATTTCAGAGTCAGTCAGAGCCAGTCAGAGTCAGTCAGAGTCAGTCATAGTCAGTCAGGGGCAGCATAAGCCGTAAATTTAGATGCAAGTATACACATATATATATATTTCAATAGTTGGCATCAAGACGAACAAAATGATGTATTACTTGACATATTTACGTGAAAACAAAATTTTCGCTAAAAATCGAAATCGCGTACAGGTCTTGACCTGTGATAGAATTTCATTTTCCTGAAAAAAAATATTTCTCTCCGATTTTGCTCATTTTCTCAGGACTTAAAGACCTACCTACTCCGTCGACAAAAATGTCTTCAGCTATGCAATATATCCATTCCAGAGTCAGTCAGAGCCAGTCAGAGTCAGTCAGAGTCAGTCATAGTCAGTCAGGGGCAGCATAAGCCGTAAATTTAGATGCAAGTATACACATATATATATATTTCAATAGTTGGCATCAAGACGAACAAAATGATGTATTACTTGACATATTTACGTGAAAACAAAATTTTCGCTAAAAATCGAAATCGCGTACAGGTCTTGACCTGTGATAGAATTTCATTTTTCTGAAAAAAAATATTTCTCTCCGATTTTGCTCATATTCTCAGGACTTAAAGACCTACCTACTCCGTCGACAAAAATGTCTTCAACTATGCAATATATCAATTTCAGAGTCAGTCAGAGCCAGTCAGAGTCAGTCAGCGTCAGTCATAGTCAGTCAGGGGCAGCATAAGCCGTAAATTTAAATGCAAGTATACACATATATATATATTTCAATAGTTGGCATCAAGACGAACAAAATGATGTATTACTTGACATATTTTCGTGAAAACAAAATTTTCGCTAAAAATCGAAATCGCGTACAGGTCTTGACCTGTGATAGAATTTCATTTTTCTGAAAAAAAATATTTCTCTCCGATTTTGCTCATTTTCTCAGGACTTAAAGACCTACCTACTCCGTCGACAAAAATGTCCTCAGCTATGCAATATATCCATTTCAGAGTCAGTCAGAGCCAGTCAGAGTCAGTCAGAGTCAGTCATAGTCAGTCAGGGGCAGCATAAGCCGTAAATTTAGATGCAAGTATACACACATATATATATTTCAATAGTTGGCATCAAGACGAACAAAATGATGTATTACTTGACATATTTACGTGAAAACAAAATTTTCGCTCAAAATCGAAATCGTGTACAGGTCTTGACCTGTGATAGAATTTCATTTTTCTGAAAAAAAATATTTCTCTCCGATTTTGCTCATTTTCTCAGGACTTAAAGACCTACCTACTCCGTCGACAAAAATGTCTTCAGCTATGCAATATATCCATTTCAGAGTCAGTCAGAGCCAGTCAGAGTCAGTCAGAGTCAGTCAGAGTCAGTCAGAGTCAGTCAGGGGCAGCATAAGCCGTAAATTTAGATGCAAGTATACACATATATATATATTTCAATAGTTGGCATCAAGACGAACAAAATGATGTATTACTTGACATATTTTCGTGAAAACAAAATTTTCGCTAAAAATCGAAATCGCGTACAGGTCTTGACCTGTGATAGAATTTCATTTTTCTGAAAAAAAATATTTCTCTCCGATTTTGCTCATTTTCTCAGGACTTAAAGACCTACCTACTCCGTCGACAAAAATGTCCTCAGCTATGCAATATATCCATTTCAGAGTCAGTCAGAGCCAGTCAGAGTCAGTCAGAGTCAGTCATAGTCAGTCAGGGGCAGCATAAGCCGTAAATTTAGATGCAAGTATACACACATATATATATTTCAATAGTTAGCATCAAGACGAACAAAATGATGTATTACTTGACATATTTACGTGAAAACAAAATTTTCGCTAAAAATCGAAATCGCGTACAGGTCTTAACCTGTGATAGAATTTCATTTTTCTGAAAAAAATTATTTCTCTCCGATTTTGCTCATTTTCTCAGGACTTAAAGACCTACCTACTCCGTCGACAAAAATGTCTTCAGCTATGCAATATATCCATTTCAGAGTCAGTCAGAGCCAGTCAGAGTCAGTCATAGTCAGTCAGAGTCAGTCATAGTCAGTCAGGGGCAGCATAAGCCGTAAATTTAGATGCAAGTTTAAACATATATATATATTTCAATAGTTGGCATCAAGACGAACAAAATGATGTATTACTTGACATATTTACGTGAAAACAAAATTTTCGCTAAAAATCGAAATCGCGTACAGGTCTTTCCCTGTGATAGAATTTCATTTTTCTGAAAAAAATTATTTCTCTCCGATTTTGCTCATTTTCTCAGGACTTAAAGACCTACCTACTCCGTCGACAAAAATGTCTTCAGCTATGCAATATATCCATTTCAGAGTCAGTCAGAGCCAGTCAGAGTCAGTCAGAGTCAGTCATAGTCAGTCAGGGGCAGCATAAGCCGTAAATTTAGATGCAAGTATACACATATATATATATTTCAATAGTTGGCACCAAGACGAACAAAATGATGTATTACTTGACATATTTACGTGAAAACAAAATTTTCGCTAAAAATCGAAATCGCGTACAGGTCTTGACCTGTGATAGAATTTCATTTTTCTGAAAAAAAATATTTCTCTCCGATTTTGCTCATTTTCTCAGGACTTAAAGACCTACCTACTCCGTCGACAAAAATGTCTTCAGCTATGCAATATATCCATTTCAGAGTCAGTCAGAGCCAGTCAGAGTCAGTCAGAATCAGTCATAGTCAGTCAGGGGCAGCATAAGCCGTAAATTTAGATGCAAGTATACACATATATATATATTTCAATATTGGCATCAAGACGAACAAAATGATGCATTACTTGACATATTTACGTGAAAACAAAATTTTCGCTAAAAATCGAAATCGCGTACAGGTCTTCACCTGTGGTAGAATTTCATTTTTATGAAAAAAAATATTTCTCTCCGATTTTGTTCATTTTCTCAGGACTTAAAGACCTACCTACTCCGTCGACAAAAATGTCTTCAGCTATGCAATATATCCATTTCAGAGTCAGTCAGAGCCAGTCAGAGTCAGTCAGAATCAGTCATAGTCAGTCAGGGGCAGCATAAGCCGTAAATTTAGATGCAAGTATACACACATATATATATTTCAATAGTTGGCATCAAGACGAACAAAATGATGTATTACTTGACATATTTACGTGAAAACAAAATTTTCGCTAAAAATCGAAATCGCGTACAGGTCTTGACCTGTGATAGAATTTCATTTTTCTGAAAAAAAATATTTCTCTCCGATTTTGCTCATTTTCTCAGGACTTAAAGACCTACCTACTCCGTCGACAAAAATGTCTTCAGCTATGCAATATATCCATTTCAGAGTCAGTCAGAGCCAGTCAGAGTCAGTCAGAGTCGGTCATAGTCAGTCAGGGGCAGCATAAGCCGTAAATTTAGATGCAAATATACACATATATATATATTTCAATAGTTGGCATCAAGACGAACAAAATGATGCATTACTTGACATATTTACGTGAAAACAAAATTTTCGCTAAAAATCGAAATCGCGTACAGGTCTTGACCTGTGATAGAATTTCATTTTTCTGAAAAAAAATATTTCTCTCCGATTTTGCTCATTTTCTCAGGACTTAAAGACCTACCTACTCCGTCGACAAAAATGTCTTCAGCTATGCAATATATCCATTTCAGAGTCAGTCAGAGCCAGTAAGAGTCAGTCAGAGTCAGTCATAGTCAGTCAGGGGCAGCATAAGCCGTAAATTTAGATGCAAGTATACACATATATATATATTTCAATAGTTGGCATCAAGACGAACAAAATGATGTATTACTTGACATATTTACGTGAAAACAAAATTTTCGCTAAAAATCGAAATCGCGTACAGGTCTTGACCTGTGATAGAATTTCATTTTTCTGAAAAAAAATATTTCTCTCCGATTTTGCTCATTTTCTCAGGACTTAAAGACCTACCTACTCCGTCGACAAAAATGTCTTCAGCTATGCAATATATCAATTTCAGAGTCAGTCAGAGCCAGTCAGAGTCAGTCAGAGTCAGTCATAGTCAGTCAGGGGCAGCATAAGCCGTAAATTTAGATGCAAGTATACACATATATATATATTTCAATAGTTGGCATCAAGATGAACAAAATGATGTATTACTTGACATATTTTCGTGAAAACAAAATTTTCGCTAAAAATCGAAATCGCGTACAGGTCCTTGACCTGTGATAGAATTTCATTTTTCTGAAAAAAAATATTTCTCTCCGATTTTGCTCATTTTCTCAGGACTTAAAGACCTACCTACTCCGTCGACAAAAATGTCCTCAGCTATGCAATATATCCATTTCAGAGTCAGTCAGAGCCAGTCAGAGTCAGTCAGAGTCAGTCATAGTCAGTCAGGGGCAGCATAAGCCGTAAATTTAGATGCAAGTATACACACATATATATATTTCAATAGTTGGCATCAAGACGAACAAAATGATGTATTACTTGACATATTTACGTGAAAACAAAATTTTCGCTCAAAATCGAAATCGTGTACAGGTCTTGACCTGTGATAGAATTTCATTTTTCTGAAAAAAATTATTTCTCTCCGATTTTGCTCATTTTCTCAGGACTTAAAGACCTACCTACTCCGTCGACAAAAATGTCTTCAGCTATGCAATATATCCATTTCAGAGTCAGTCAGAGTCAGTCAGAGTCAGTCAGAGTCAGTCAGAGTCAGTCAGAGTCAGTCAGGGGCAGCATAAGCCGTATATTTAGATGCAAGTATACACATATATATATATTTCAATAGTTGGCATCAAGACGAACAAAATGATGTATTACTTGACATATTTTCGTGAAAACAAAATTTTCGCTAAAAATCGAAATCGCGTACAGGTCTTGACCTGTGATAGAATTTCATTTTTCTGAAAAAAAATATTTCTCTCCGATTTTGCTCATTTTCTCAGGACTTAAAGACCTACCTACTCCGTCGACAAAAATGTCCTCAGCTATGCAATATATCCATTTCAGAGTCAGTCAGAGCCAGTCAGAGTCAGTCAGAGTCAGTCATAGTCAGTCAGGGGCAGCATAAGCCGTAAATTTAGATGCAAGTATACACACATATATATATTTCAATAGTTAGCATCAAGACGAACAAAATGATGTATTACTTGACATATTTACGTGAAAACAAAATTTTCGCTAAAAATCGAAATCGCGTACAGGTCTTGACCTGTGATAGAATTTCATTTTTCTGAAAAACATTATTTCTCTCCGATTTTGCTCATTTTCTCAGGACTTAAAGACCTACCTACTCCGTCGACAAAAATGTCTTCAGCTATGCAATATATCCATTTCAGAGCCAGTCAGAGCCAGTCAGAGTCAGTCAGAGTCAGTCATAGTCAGTCAGAGGCAGCATAAGCCGTAAATTTAGATGCAAGTATACACATATATATATATTTCAATAGTTGGCACCAAGACGAACAAAATGATGTATTACTTGACATATTTACGTGAAAACAAAATTTTCGCTAAAAATCGAAATCGCGTACAGGTCTTGACCTGTGATAGAATTTCATTTTTCTGAAAAAAAATATTTCTCTCCGATTTTGCTCATTTTCTCAGGACTTAAAGACCTACCTACTCCGTCGACAAAAATGTCTTCAGCTATGCAATATATCCATTTCAGAGTCAGTCAGAGCCAGTCAGAGTCAGTCATAGTCAGTCAGAGTCAGTCATAGTCAGTCAGGGGCAGCATAAGCCGTAAATTTAGATGCAAGTTTAAACATATATATATATTTCAATAGTTGGCATCAAGACGAACAAAATGATGTATTACTTGACATATTTACGTGAAAACAAAATTTTCGCTAAAAATCGAAATCGCGTACAGGTCTTTCCCTGTGATAGAATTTCATTTTTCTGAAAAAAAATATTTCTCTCCGATTTTGCTCATTTTCTCAGGACTTAAAGACCTACCTACTCCGTCGACAAAAATGTCTTCAGCTATGCAATATATCCATTTCAGAGTCAGTCAGAGCCAGTCAGAGTCAGTCAGAGTCAGTCATAGTCAGTCAGGGGCAGCATAAGCCGTAAATTTAGATGCAAGTATACACATATATATATATTTCAATATTGGCATCAAGACGAACAAAATGATGCATTACTTGACATATTTACGTGAAAACAAAATTTTCGCTAAAAATCGAAATCGCGTACAGGTCTTCACCTGTGGTAGAATTTCATTTTTATGAAAAAAAATATTTCTCTCCGATTTTGTTCATTTTCTCAGGACTTAAAGACCTACCTACTCCGTCGACAAAAATGTCTTCAGCTATGCAATATATCCATTTCAGAGTCAGTCAGAGCCAGTCAGAGTCAGTCAGAGTCAGTCAGAGTCAGTCATAGTCAGTCAGGGGCAGCATAAGCCGTAAATTTAGATGCAAGTATACACATATATATATATTTCAATAGTTGGCATCAAGACGAACAAAATGATGTATTACTTGACATATTTTCGTGAAAACAAAATTTTCGCTAAAAATCGAAATCGCGTACAGGTCTTGACCTGTGATAGAATTTCATTTTTCTGAAAAAAAATATTTCTCTCCGATTTTGCTCATTTTCTCAGGACTTAAAGACCTACCTACTCCGTCGACAAAAATGTCCTCAGCTATGCAATATATCCATTTCAGAGTCAGTCAGAGCCAGTCAGAGTCAGTCAGAGTCAGTCATAGTCAGTCAGGGGCAGCATAAGCCGTAAATTTAGATGCAAGTATACACACATATATATATTTCAATAGTTAGCATCAAGACGAACAAAATGATGTATTACTTGACATATTTACGTGAAAACAAAATTTTCGCTAAAAATCGAAATCGCGTACAGGTCTTGACCTGTGATAGAATTTCATTTTTCTGAAAAAAATTATTTCTCTCCGATTTTGCTCATTTTCTCAGGACTTAAAGACCTACCTACTCCGTCGACAAAAATGTCTTCAGCTATGCAATATATCCATTTCAGAGTCAGTCAGAGCCAGTCAGAGTCAGTCATAGTCAGTCAGAGTCAGTCATAGTCAGTCAGGGGCAGCATAAGCCGTAAATTTAGATGCAAGTTTAAACATATATATATATTTCAATAGTTGGCATCAAGACGAACAAAATGATGTATTACTTGACATATTTACGTGAAAACAAAATTTTCGCTAAAAATCGAAATCGCGTACAGGTCTTGACCTGTGATAGAATTTCATTTTTCTGAAAAAAAATATTTCTCTCCGATTTTGCTCATTTTCTCAGGACTTAAAGACCTACCTACTCCGTCGACAAAAATGTCTTCAGCTATGCAATATATCCATTTCAGAGTCAGTCAGAGCCAGTCAGAGTCAGTCAGAGTCAGTCATAGTCAGTCAGAGGCAGCATAAGCCGTAAATTTAGATGCAAGTATACACATATATATATATTTCAATAGTTGGCACCAAGACGAACAAAATGATGTATTACTTGACATATTTACGTGAAAACAAAATTTTCGCTAAAAATCGAAATCGCGTACAGGTCTTGACCTGTGATAGAATTTCATTTTTCTGAAAAAAAATATTTCTCTCCGATTTTGCTCATTTTCTCAGGACTTAAAGACCTACCTACTCCGTCGACAAAAATGTCTTCAGCTATGCAATATATCCATTTCAGAGTCAGTCAGAGCCAGTCAGAGTCAGTCATAGTCAGTCAGAGTCAGTCATAGTCAGTCAGGGGCAGCATAAGCCGTAAATTTAGATGCAAGTTTAAACATATATATATATTTCAATAGTTGGCATCAAGACGAACAAAATGATGTATTACTTGACATATTTACGTGAAAACAAAATTTTCGCTAAAAATCGAAATCGCGTACAGGTCTTTCCCTGTGATAGAATTTCATTTTTCTGAAAAAAAATATTTCTCTCCGATTTTGCTCATTTTCTCAGGACTTAAAGACCTACCTACTCCGTCGACAAAAATGTCTTCAGCTATGCAATATATCCATTTCAGAGTCAGTCAGAGCCAGTCAGAGTCAGTCAGAGTCAGTCATAGTCAGTCAGGGGCAGCATAAGCCGTAAATTTAGATGCAAGTATACACATATATATATATTTCAATATTGGCATCAAGACGAACAAAATGATGCATTACTTGACATATTTACGTGAAAACAAAATTTTCGCTAAAAATCGAAATCGCGTACAGGTCTTCACCTGTGGTAGAATTTCATTTTTATGAAAAAAAATATTTCTCTCCGATTTTGTTCATTTTCTCAGGACTTAAAGACCTACCTACTCCGTCGACAAAAATGTCTTCAGCTATGCAATATATCCATTTCAGAGTCAGTCAGAGCCAGTCAGAGTCAGTCAGATTCAGTCATAGTCAGTCAGGGGCAGCATAAGCCGTAAATTTAGATGCAAGTATACACACATATATATATTTCAATAGTTGGCATCAAGACGAACAAAATGAAGTATTACTTGACATATTTACGTGAAAACAAAATTTTCGCTAAAAATCGAAATCGCGTACAGGTCTTGACCTGTGATAGAATTTCATTTTTCTGAAAAAAAATATTTCTCTCCGATTTTGCTCATTTTCTCAGGACTTAAAGACCTACCCACTCCGTCGACAAAAATGTCTTCAGCTATGCAATATATCCATTTCAGAGTCAGTCAGAGCCAGTCAGAGTCAGTCAGAGTCGGTCATAGTCAGTCAGGGGCAGCATAAGCCGTAAATTTAGATGCAAATATACACATATATATATATTTCAATAGTTGGCATCAAGACGAACAAAATGATGCATTACTTGACATATTTACGTGAAAACAAAATTTTCGCTAAAAATCGAAATCGCGTACAGGTCTTGACCTGTGATAGAATTTCATTTTTCTGAAAAAAAATATTTCTCTCCGATTTTGCTCATTTTCTCAGGACTTAAAGACCTACCTACTCCGTCGACAAAAATGTCTTCAGCTATGCAATATATCCATTTCAGAGTCAGTCAGAGCCAGTCAGAGTCAGTCATAGTCAGTCAGAGTCAGTCATAGTCAGTCAGGGGCAGCATAAGCCGTAAATTTAGATGCAAGTTTAAACATATATATATATTTCAATAGTTGGCATCAAGACGAACAAAATGATGTATTACTTGACATATTTACGTGAAAACAAAATTTTCGCTAAAAATCGAAATCGCGTACAGGTCTTGACCTGTGATAGAATTTCATTTTTCTGAAAAAAAATATTTCTCTCCGATTTTGCTCATTTTCTCAGGACTTAAAGACCTACCTACTCCGTCGACAAAAATGTCTTCAGCTATGCAATATATCCATTTCAGAGTCAGTCAGAGCCAGTCAGAGTCAGTCATAGTCAGTCAGAGTCAGTCATAGTCAGTCAGGGGCAGCATAAGCCGTAAATTTAGATGCAAGTTTAAACATATATATATATTTCAATAGTTGGCATCAAGACGAACAAAATGATGTATTACTTGACATATTTACGTGAAAACAAAATTTTCGCTAAAAATCGAAATCGCGTACAGGTCTTGACCTGTGATAGAATTTCATTTTTCTGAAAAAAAATATTTCTCTCCGATTTTGCTCATTTTCTCAGGACTTAAAGACCTACCTACTCCGTCGACAAAAATGTCTTCAGCTATGCAATATATCCATTTCAGAGTCAGTCAGAGCCAGTCAGAGTCAGTCAGAGTCGGTCATAGTCAGTCAGGGGCAGCATAAGCCGTAAATTTAGATGCAAATATACACATATATATATATTTCAATAGTTGGCATCAAGACGAACAAAATGATGCATTACTTGACATATTTACGTGAAAACAAAATTTTCGCTAAAAATCGAAATCGCGTACAGGTCTTGACCTGTGATAGAATTTCATTTTTCTGAAAAAAAATATTTCTCTCCGATTTTGCTCATTTTCTCAGGACTTAAAGACCTACCTACTCCGTCGACAAAAATGTCTTCAGCTATGCAATATATCCATTTCAGAGTCAGTCAGAGCCAGTCAGAGTCAGTCAGAGTCAGTCATAGTCAGTCAGGGGCAGCATAAGCCGTAAATTTAGATGCAAGTATACACACATATATATATTTCAATAGTTAGCATCAAGACGAACAAAATGATGTATTACTTGACATATTTACGTGAAAACAAAATTTTCGCTAAAAATCGAAATCGCGTACAGGTCTTGACCTGTGATAGAATTTCATTTTTCTGAAAAAAAATATTTCTCTCCGATTTTGCTCATTTTCTCAGGACTTAAAGACCTACCTACTCCGTCGACAAAAATGTCTTCAGCTATGCAATATATCCATTTCAGAGTCAGTCAGAGCCAGTCAGAGTCAGTCATAGTCAGTTAGAGTCAGTCATAGTCAGTCAGGGGCAGCATAAGCCGTAAATTTAGATGCAAGTTTAAACATATATATATATTTCAATAGTTGGCATCAAGACGAACAAAATGATGTATTACTTGACATATTTACGTGAAAACAAAATTTTCGCTAAAAATCGAAATCGCGTACAGGTCTTGACCTGTGATAGAATTTCATTTTTCTGAAAAAAAATATTTCTCTCCGATTTTGCTCATTTTCTCAGGACTTAAAGACCTACCTACTCCGTCGACAAAAATGTCTTCAGCTATGCAATATATCCATTTCAGAGTCAGTCAGAGCCAGTCAGAGTCAGTCAGAGTCAGTCATAGTCAGTCAGAGGCAGCATAAGCCGTAAATTTAGATGCAAGTATACACATATATATATATTTCAATAGTTGGCACCAAGACGAACAAAATGATGTATTACTTGACATATTTACGTGAAAACAAAATTTTCGCTAAAAATCGAAATCGCGTACAGGTCTTGACCTGTGATAGAATTTCATTTTTCTGAAAAAAAATATTTCTCTCCGATTTTGCTCATTTTCTCAGGACTTAAAGACCTACCTACTCCGTCGACAAAAATGTCTTCAGCTATGCAATATATCCATTTCAGAGTCAGTCAGAGCCAGTCAGAGTCAGTCATAGTCAGTCAGAGTCAGTCATAGTCAGTCAGGGGCAGCATAAGCCGTAAATTTAGATGCAAGTTTAAACATATATATATATTTCAATAGTTGGCATCAAGACGAACAAAATGATGTATTACTTGACATATTTACGTGAAAACAAAATTTTCGCTAAAAATCGAAATCGCGTACAGGTCTTTCCCTGTGATAGAATTTCATTTTTCTGAAAAAAATTATTTCTCTCCGATTTTGCTCATTTTCTCAGGACTTAAAGACCTACCTACTCCGTCGACAAAAATGTCTTCAGCTATGCAATATATCCATTTCAGAGTCAGTCAGAGCCAGTCAGAGTCAGTCAGAGTCAGTCATAGTCAGTCAGGGGCAGCATAAGCCGTAAATTTAGATGCAAGTATACACATATATATATATTTCAATAGTTGGCACCAAGACGAACAAAATGATGTATTACTTGACATATTTACGTGAAAACAAAATTTTCGCTAAAAATCGAAATCGCGTACAGGTCTTGACCTGTGATAGAATTTCATTTTTCTGAAAAAAAATATTTCTCTCCGATTTTGCTCATTTTCTCAGGACTTAAAGACCTACCTACTCCGTCGACAAAAATGTCTTCAGCTATGCAATATATCCATTTCAGAGTCAGTCAGAGCCAGTCAGAGTCAGTCAGAGTCAGTCATAGTCAGTCAGGGGCAGCATAAGCCGTAAATTTAGATGCAAGTATACACATATATATATATTTCAATATTGGCATCAAGACGAACAAAATGATGCATTACTTGACATATTTACGTGAAAACAAAATTTTCGCTAAAAATCGAAATCGCGTACAGGTCTTCACCTGTGGTAGAATTTCATTTTTATGAAAAAAAATATTTCTCTCCGATTTTGTTCATTTTCTCAGGACTTAAAGACCTACCTACTCCGTCGACAAAATGTCTTCAGCTATGCAATATATCCATTTCAGAGTCAGTCAGAGCCAGTCAGAGTCAGTCAGAGTCAGTCATAGTCAGTCAGGGGCAGCATAAGCCGTAAATTTAGATGCAAGTATACACACATATATATATTTCAATAGTTGGCATCAAGACGAACAAAATGATTGTATTACTTGACATATTTACGTGAAAACAAAATTTTCGCTAAAAATCGAAATCGCGTACAGGTCTTGACCTGTGATAGAATTTCATTTTTCTGAAAAAAAATATTTCTCTCCGATTTTGCTCATTTTCTCAGGACTTAAAGACCTACCTACTCCGTCGACAAAAATGTCTTCAGCTATGCAATATATCCATTTCAGAGTCAGTCAGAGCCAGTCAGAGTCAGTCAGAGTCGGTCATAGTCAGTCAGGGGGCAGCATAAGCCGTAAATTTAGATGCAAATATACACATATATATATATTTCAATAGTTGGCATCAAGACGAACAAAATGATGCATTACTTGACATATTTACGTGAAAACAAAATTTTCGCTAAAAATCGAAATCGCGTACAGGTCTTGACCTGTGATAGAATTTCATTTTTCTGAAAAAAAATATTTCTCTCCGATTTTGCTCATTTTCTCAGGACTTAAAGACCTACCTACTCCGTCGACAAAAATGTCTTCAGCTATGCAATATATCCATTTCAGAGTCAGTCAGAGCCAGTAAGAGTCAGTCAGAGTCAGTCATAGTCAGTCAGGGGCAGCATAAGCCGTAAATTTAGATGCAAGTATACACATATATATATATTTCAATAGTTGGCATCAAGACGAACAAAATGATGTATTACTTGACATATTTACGTGAAAACAAAATTTTCGCTAAAAATCGAAATCGCGTACAGGTCTTGACCTGTGATAGAATTTCATTTTTCTGAAAAAAAATATTTCTCTCCGATTTTGCTCATTTTCTCAGGACTTAAAGACCTACCTACTCCGTCGACAAAAATGTCTTCAGCTATGCAATATATCAATTTCAGAGTCAGTCAGAGCCAGTCAGAGTCAGTCAGAGTCAGTCATAGTCAGTCAGGGGCAGCATAAGCCGTAAATTTAGATGCAAGTATACACATATATATATATTTCAATAGTTGGCATCAAGACGAACAAAATGATGTATTACTTGACATATTTTCGTGAAAACAAAATTTTCGCTAAAAATCGAAATCGCGTACAGGTCTTGACCTGTGATAGAATTTCATTTTTCTGAAAAAAATATTTCTCTCCGATTTTGCTCATTTTCTCAGGACTTAAAGACCTACCTACTCCGTCGACAAAAATGGTCTTCAGCTATGCAATATATCAATTTCAGAGTCAGTCAGAGCCAGTCAGAGTCAGTCATAGTCAGTCAGGGGCAGCATAAGCCGTAAATTTAGATGCAAGTATACACATATATATATATTTCAATAGTTGGCATCAAGATGAACAAAATGATGTATTACTTGACATATTTTCGTGAAAACAAAATTTTCGCTAAAAATCGAAATCGCGTACAGGTCTTGACCTGTGATAGAATTTCATTTTTCTGAAAAAAAATATTTCTCTCCGATTTTGCTCATTTTCTCAGGACTTAAAGACCTACCTACTCCGTCGACAAAAATGTCTTCAGCTATGCAATATATCCATTTCAGAGTCAGTCAGAGTCAGTCAGAGTCAGTCAGAGTCAGTCAGAGTCAGTCAGGGGCAGCATAAGCCGTAAATTTAGATGCAAGTATACACATATATATATATTTCAATAGTTGGCATCAAGACGAACAAAATGATGTATTACTTGACATATTTTCGTGAAAACAAAATTTTCGCTAAAAATCGAAATCGCGTACAGGTCTTGACCTGTGATAGAATTTCATTTTTCTGAAAAAAAATATTTCTCTCCGATTTTGCTCATTTTCTCAGGACTTAAAGACCTACCTACTCCGTCGACAAAAATGTCCTCAGCTATGCAATATATCCATTTCAGAGTCAGTCAGAGCCAGTCAGAGTCAGTCAGAGTCAGTCATAGTCAGTCAGGGGCAGCATAAGCCGTAAATTTAGATGCAAGTATACACACATATATATATTTCAATAGTTAGCATCAAGACGAACAAAATGATGTATTACTTGACATATTTACGTGAAAACAAAATTTTCGCTAAAAATCGAAATCGCGTACAGGTCTTGACCTGTGATAGAATTTCATTTTTCTGAAAAAAATTATTTCTCTCCGATTTTGCTCATTTTCTCAGGACTTAAAGACCTACCTACTCCGTCGACAAAAATGTCTTCAGCTATGCAATATATCCATTTCAGAGTCAGTCAGAGCCAGTCAGAGTCAGTCATAGTCAGTCAGAGTCAGTCATAGTCAGTCAGGGGCAGCATAAGCCGTAAATTTAGATGCAAGTTTAAACATATATATATATTTTCAATAGTTGGCATCAAGACGAACAAAATGATGTATTACTTGACATATTTACGTGAAAACAAAATTTTCGCTAAAAATCGAAATCGCGTACAGGTCTTTCCCTGTGATAGAATTTCATTTTTCTGAAAAAAATTATTTCTCTCCGATTTTGCTCATTTTCTCAGGACTTAAAGACCTACCTACTCCGTCGACAAAAATGTCTTCAGCTATGCAATATATCCATTTCAGAGTCAGTCAGAGCCAGTCAGAGTCAGTCAGAGTCAGTCATAGTCAGTCAGAGGCAGCATAAGCCGTAAATTTAGATGCAAGTATACACATATATATATATTTCAATAGTTGGCACCAAGACGAACAAAATGATGTATTACTTGACATATTTACGTGAAAACAAAATTTTCGCTTAAAAATCGAAATCGCGTACAGGTCTTGACCTGTGATAGAATTTCATTTTTCTGAAAAAAAATATTTCTCTCTGATTTTGCTCATTTTCTCAGGACTTAAAGACCTACCTACTCCGTCGACAAAAATGTCTTCAGCTATGCAATATATCCATTTCAGAGTCAGTCAGAGCCAGTCAGAGTCAGTCAGAGTCAGTCATAGTCAGTCAGGGGCAGCATAAGCCGTAAATTTAGATGCAAGTATACACACATATATATATTTAAATAGTTGGCATCAAGACGAACAAAATGATGTATTACTTGACATATTTACGTGAAATCAAAATTTTCGCTAAAAATCGAAATCGCGTACAGGTCTTGACCTGTGATAGAATTTCATTTTTCTGAAAAAAAATATTTCTCTCCGATTTTGCTCATTTTCTCAGGACTTAAAGACCTACCTACTCCGTCGACAAAAATGTCTTCAGCTATGCAATATATCCATTTCAAAGTCAGTCAGAGCCAGTCAGAGTCAGTCAGAGTCGGTCATAGTCAGTCAGGGGCAGCATAAGCCGTAAATTTAGATGCAAGTATACACACATATATATATTTCAATAGTTGGCATCAAGACGAACAAAATGATGCATTACTTGACATATTTACGTGAAAACAAAATTTTCGCTAAAAATCGAAATCGCGTACAGGTCTTGACCTGTGATAGAATTTCATTTTTCTGAAAAAAATTATTTCTCTCCGATTTTGCTCATTTTCTCAGGACTTAAAGACCTACCTACTCCGTCGACAAAAATGTCTTCAGCTATGCAATATATCCATTTCAGAGTCAGTCAGAGCCAGTCAGAGTCAGTAAGAGTCAGTCATAGTCAGTCAGGGGCAGCATAAGCCGTAAATTTAGATGCAAGTATACACATATATATATATTTCAATAGTTGGCATCAAGACGAACAAAATGATGTATTACTTGACATATTTACGTGAAAACAAAATTTTCGCTAAAAATCGAAATCGCGTACAGGTCTTGACCTGTGATAGAATTTCATTTTTCTGAAAAAAATATTTCTCTCCGATTTTGCTCATTTTCTCAGGACTTAAAGACCGACCTACTCCGTCGACAAAAATGTCTTCAGCTATGCAATATATCCATTTCAGAGTCAGTCAGAGCCAGTCAGAGTCAGTCAGAGTCAGTCAGAGTCAGTCATAGTCAGTCAGGGGCAGCATAAGCCGTAAATTTAGATGCAAGTATAAACATATATATATATTTCAATAGTTGGCATCAAGACGAACAAAATGATGTATTACTTGACATATTTACGTGAAAACAAAATTTTCGCTAAAAATCGAAATCGCGTACAGGTCTTGACCTGTGATAGAATTTCATTTTTCTGAAAAAAAATATTTCTCTCCGATTTTGCTCATTTTCTCAGGACTTAAAGACCTACCTACTCCGTCGACAAAAATGTCTTCAGCTATGCAATATATCCATTTCAGAGTCAGTCAGAGCCAGTCAGAGTCAGTCAGAGTCGGTCATAGTCAGTCAGGGGCAGCATAAGCCGTAAATTTAGATGCAAGTATACACACATATATATATTTCAATAGTTGGCATCAAGACGAACAAAATGATGTATTACTTGACATATTTACGTGAAAACAAAATTTTCGCTAAAAATCGAAATCGCGTACAGGTCTTGACCTGTGATAGAATTTCATTTTTCTGAAAAAAATTATTTCTCTCCGATTTTGCTCATTTTCTCAGGACTTAAAGACCTACCTACTCCGTCGACAAAAATGTCTTCAGCTATGCAATATATCCATTTCAGAGTCAGTCAGAGCCAGTCAGAGTCAGTCAGAGTCAGTCAGAGTCAGTCAGAGTCAGTCAGGGGCAGCATAAGCCGTAAATTTAGATGCAAGTATAAACATATATATATATTTCAATAGTTGGCATCAAGACGAACAAAATGATGTATTACTTGACATATTTTCGTGAAAACAAAATTTTCGCTAAAAATCGAAATCGCGTACAGGTCTTGACCTGTGATAGAATTTCATTTTTCTGAAAAAAATTATTTCTCTCCGATTTTGCTCATTTTCTCAGGACTTAAAGACCTACCTACTCCGTCGACAAAAATGTCTTCAGCTATGCAATATATCCATTTCAGAGTCAGTCAGAGCCAGTCAGAGCCAGTCAGAGTCAGTAAGAATCAGTCATAGTCAGTCAGGGGCAGCATAAGCCGTAAATTTAGATGCAAGTATACACATATATATATATTTCAATAGTTGGCATCAAGACGAACAAAATGATGTATTACTTGACATATTTACGTGAAAACAAAATTTTCGCTAAAAATCGAAATCGCGTACAGGTCTTGACCTGTGATAGAATTTCATTTTTCTGAAAAAAAATATTTCTCTCCGATTTTGCTCATTTTCTCAGGACTTAAAGACCTACCTACTCCGTCGACAAAAATGTCTTCAGCTATACAATATTTCCATTTCAGAGTCAGTCAGAGCCAGTCAGAGTCAGTCAGAGTCAGTCAGAGTCAGTCAGGGGCAGCATAAGCCGTAAATTTAGATGCAAGTATACACATATATATATATTTCAATAGTTGGCATCAAGACGAACAAAATGATGTATTACTTGACATATTTACGTGAAAACAAAATTTTCGCTAAAAATCGAAATCGCGTACAGGTCTTGACCTGTGATAGAATTTCATTTTTCTGAAAAAAAATATTTCTCTCCGATTTTGCTCATTTTCTCAGGACTTAAAGACCTACCTACTCCATCGACGAAAATGTCTTCAGCTATGCAATATATCCATTTCAGAGTCCGTCAGAGTCAGTCAGAGCCAGTCAGAGTCAGTCAGGGGCAGCATAAGCCGTAGATTTAGATGAAGGTAAACACATATATATATATTTCAATAGTTGGCATCAAGACGAACAAAATGATGTA
>JASFXZ010000021.1:11914987-11970669 GCA_032209605.1 Mactromeris polynyma | reverse complement strand
TAGAAATTAAATATTTTTAAGTTCATATTTTGAAAATCTATGCCTTTTGTCACATATAAGTTGTGCATTTGCTATAAAACATGCTAATATGTTTTAATGCATTAAACTATTTTGTAGTTCAACCAAATTGAGTAACAACTGTCATGCACCGCAATATTTAAGTTAGTGTGCAACACAGCCATATAATTACAACAATATGAAATACACAGTGATCAGCTATATTAATATTGAAAACTTATTTATCAGTTACTTTATTCAAGCTATTCAAGATGTTTATCACAATACACCTATGTTGTATTAAATCAACTTTATACATACAGAGTTGAAATATTATAATGACATCGTCGCCACAGACTAACAGTAGATAGCAATTATACATTTGACAAAACTCAAATTAATTCAAAATGCCAAACCTCTCTGTAAATAAATGTTAACAAAAGCTGACATGATTTGAATATAAAATTTGAGCAAATCAAATACTGTATATCTATACATGTATGTCACACAATGAACTGCACCCCTGGTCTGCATTCAAAACTCCGCCCAATTTTTCATTTTATTTGCTAATGGGCCTTTGAAATATACTCATCCTAATTAAAACCATGGCTAAAACAAGTACAACTACAAGCCTTACTCTTTAGACAAAAATAGCTTCCAATACGGAATAAACATCTGTTAAGTTGGTGTCTATTTAATTCCGTGCATGCAACAAGTTATTAAATAACTGGCTTCTAATACATAATTGCCTAGGTTTTTTTTATAGCTGTTGTTCAGCTATATTCCCAATGCCAAAAGTATACATTTTTTCCCAATTTGAATGTAAAAAATTCCCAAGAAATCTGAATTAAGGTTTGGTTCAATTTAGTCAAAAATTTAAAAATAAGAGGATTTTCTCTCACAGGCCATTTATATAGATAGCAATTGTTGATTAATTAATCACTACATCCTTAACTGTTATTCCTAAAATGTTGCTGTAATTTCTAAGTTGAAACGGCACATGTATACCTTCCCGATTTGAGGAGTATGGGTCATCTTCCTAAAATAAAACCCTATCTGACATGAATGGAAATTTTATATTGAATTTCTTAACGAGTCTTCTAATTAGAAAATATTAAAACGAGGCTTTGCCTGTTGAAGTTTAACTGTTAAAGAATAATGAGGCATGTCAAAATAATATTCCACAAATTCATTAATATATTGACTTATTAACTCGATCTAATATTGGTACATACACCAAGCAACCACAAATATTTACATATGCTAAGCTAAAAATACCAGCATAACATAGTGACGTATCTATGCATGTAATATATGACCTTGCAATATTAATTAATACCAGCGTAACATTGTGACGTTTCTATGCATGATCTTGTAATATTAATTAATATACACTTGAACGGGATCGACAACCTGTCTTTTGTAGCTCACAACACCGTAATCTTAGCTATAACAATCAACGTCAAACAAAATCGAAACAGATTATACAGCCATTGTTAAGTTGAATACAAAGGATTAGTTCGTGAGCTTATAACAAAACCTTCACATTCGGTTAAAATGCCGACCAAAAATAAACAATGGACTTCAATCGGCGGCCGAATATAAACAATGGGACTTTAATCGTAGGCATTTCTTATAAACTCTCCCCATTTTATAAACGAAATTAATACGCAAATTACTTTACCAAGGCAAGAACAGTCTATGTTTTAATAGTAAAGTTTACAGGTTTTCACTTTAAAGGGAGATTATAAGTCTTATTTTCTAACAAAATATGCCAAGTAATATTTTTTTGAATATGGCACACTTAAAGTTTCCTGGGACTGCATAACAAGGGTTAGATACAGATATTTCCTATGCTAGTCCTAACTCGGCGCGTAGGTTAAGGATAGAAGATACCATTATCAGACTCATTTATTTGTTTGTTTGTTTCATCGGGTTTAACGAAGTTTCTCAACGATATTTCAGTTATATACGGCGGCCGGTTCACCTAACCATTTTTTCCTGGACTGAATTCTTACCAGTACTAACTTACCCTTCCACAAGGAGCCGGCAACTTCTCCACATGTGCAGGAAAATCGACATTTTTGTCAAATTTTCATGGAAGGGTATGACCTGCCACGTCCTGGAATCGAACCCAGATCGCCGGGTTACAAGTCCAGCGCACTAACCACTGGACCACAGCACTCATTTATTTGTGGTTTTGCGAAATTGGTAAAAAAAGTGACAATGCAGTGTTGTAGAATACATCTGTATGAAAGCACTTACTTCTGATTTTCGATTATATTTATGGCTAAGGATATTTGGTAAAAAACAGGACTATGTACCTTTAAATCCTACATTATCAGCTATATAGAATAGTTTGATGTATCATATCATTACTGGGACACACGAAAAATGTCAAATTCTTCATATATAGCATAACAAATCAGTTAAAATGCATGTGGATAGCTCTGTATATAATACTTTCAAACAACGCAGATTTTTGTTTTAGATGACCCAACAGTGTCAACTCACAGCGTTATCTCGATACTGGTACAATATGTACATGATGACTAGCTCATGTTATCTATGACATACACGATACAGACATTTCAATGACTGTACACTTGTAATCGTAAAAAAAATACATTCACTAATCACAATGCAGTTGAATTAATTGACCAAAATTAAAAACTTGTTCTGAGGGCTGCCTTTTGACGATTTTTGGGGCCGAAAATAGGCCCCGTTCCCCAAGTAGAAGAAAAATCAAATTTGTGCTTGTCGGATTGAAAACACTCTCAAACATGAGAAATAGAGCTCTTCACTTTTACATTTTGGAATCTGAAATTTACATTGAAATGTGTTTTGGTATTTATTCTTTGAGCTTGGATAAAATTCCCCTTTTTTTGTAAAAATCTATGCAAATCTCACAGCCTCGGCCCAATAAGTAGAAAGGCAGCCATGGTGTTTTTCTCCACTGCCTTTTAAAATTCAGCCAAATACATGTATTGTATTAACATGTACAAATAATTCAAGTTTAATGTCCAACAATATTATTTGCATAATGATTTATACATGTAGTATACAGACTACAAAAGACTTCTACGGCAGAAAATAGCTTTTTACTCTTGAAACAACTTGATCACATTGGAAATAACAGGAATTAAGAGATTTTGTATGGGCCGGATTCATGTAAAGTGTCAAGACATTTAAATCACTTAGAACAGCAAGAATTAACAAACAGAGTTCTTTAGAAATAATATGTTCAATTGTATGTAATAATTAAACTCATTTATAATTTGGAATTTATAAGTTATTATTAATTGAGATTAAACATTCACAATAACATGAATATGTATTAAGTAAACGCAAGTAGATAACTTACAAAAGTAACATGTATGAATACATTGCATTACATGAATTTACTTGCAGTTTTTGACATTTATGCAGTTTTTAGCATTATTTCAGTTCAGCAGTCGGTTGACTTAACCAGTGTTCCTAGATTATATGAATCTTTCACTGGCATACAGTACAGATAGAAATATTCAGCTCGAGGGTCACTGGTTTGAGTTACTGCCTACAGTCAAACCTGTGTTAAAAACCACCTGCGAACAAAGACCACTATTGCAAAACCTGCCTGCAAAGACCACCATATTTATCTCCCATCAGACCATTTTCAATGATATTTAATCTGTTAATAGAGACCACCTGTAAACAAAGACCACATTTTGCTGTTCCCATGGGTGGGTCTTTACAGACAGGTTTGATTGTATACAGTTATCTGAGAGCCAGATATTTCCATCCACATTAAGATAGTTTTCTGGCACCAGTTTAAATGCAGGAAATCTAGCATGCAAAAATACCATTTACCAACCCAGTGTTTCTTTTCACTTCTAGGGGAATGGTGGCGGGGCCCTTAAATAGGGAAACTAGCGTTGTGAGGGGGAAATAATGTGCATTTAAAGGATACATTTCTATGTCTATATTCACTACACTTCTTTGTTGCAGTGATGTAAACATGTAAATTTGCTAACAGATTGGTTAGTTTCATTACAGGTCAATGTTTCTATCTTTCTTACTTAAAATATCAACAATACTGGCAACATCTCCGATTTAAAAAAAAAGCTGTAGGAGGGGAATTTTAACAGAGAATAGGGGAAAAAAACATACTTTTAAGTGAGAGGAATGGGTCCGGAACACTGCAACCAGTCCTAACCCATTATTCCAAAAGACCCTGACAACTTCCTCACATGAATCAGAGGTGGAGGAAAAATAACAAAACTTACAACCTGAACTTATATTTAAAACAAAAACTGCATCTATCTATATAGTATAGGTTATCCAGGTATATAAGTTTGAAGATATACACCACCGTATTTTTCCATCAACATTTCTCTATCAGATAATGCAGATCATGTATCAGTCCAATTCATTAAGCATATCATTCTATGCCTTGTGAAATGTCCTGATTAAATGTCAGTTTTATATTAACGACTTAACATCAATTAATCAATAACGACAGGAAATTCATTTGATAAAGAATCCCGACGATAATCAGGGCTTGAATTCCAATACTGTACATTGTACTCAATGAATACATCTTCCAGAAAATACTTCTACATCCCATTAATGGATTAATGGGATATATTCAAGTCAATTAATATTTATGATCAGAATCATCATTTTTCTTTTCCTGAAATCTACTTTTTTCCTTTTTTCTACTCAACTAGACAAAAAGTTTACTTTTTCACAATGTGCCTGAATTTTTTTACTTTTAAATTTTATGCGAATGCTAATTTAATGAGATAAGGTTAATTTTAATTGTTCATCATACTTTTAATGACATGATTTTCCAAGTACAGTCAAACCTGTCTGTAAAGACCACCCATGGGAACAGCAAAATTTGGTCTTTGTTTACAGGTGGTCTCTATTAACAGATTAAATATCATTGAAAATGGTCTGATGGGAGATAAAATTGGTGGTCTTTGCAGACAGGTTTTGCAATAGTGGTCTTTGTTCGCAGGTGGTCTTTAACACAGGTTTGACTGTATATTGTGCGGTTGAGATTTACGCAGTTTTTCAACGTAGTAGTTCATTTAATTCTTCAAGTACAAAAGGATGGCTAATGCATATATATCCATCATTTTCACAAGTTGAGATGTTAATAACGATATAACATTTTGCCAAAATATACCCACAATAAGTTATAGATTTATAACAGAGTCTGGTTTAGTTATTCTATAGGATATATCAGTCATGGCGAATGACTTCCAAGAATTGTCAGAGATTCGGTCCGACAACCTTGGAAAACCGAAAGCTGGATATTTCCGTAACGAAGCCAGTGATAGATTCTTAGTCTTGTATGCTTTTTTAAGAAATTAAATGCGGGTTACTGTTAGGTAAACAACTAACATTTTAAGGACTTTTATATATAAGTAGCAATATATTATTTTTACAAATTTGTTTATGAAGTTTTTATTTGCATTCATGTGATGCCATAAGCACGAGACTCATCCTACAGGGGGGCGGGGGGTAACATATTCATAAATAAGTTTGAGGAAAGAGTTCTTTGCTATAATAATTATACTTACTGCTGGGTAATCTAAATTGAAGAATGTTTCCAAGTTATAATAAAGATTAGAATCAACTCCTACAAGTGGTTTGATGATAGACACACCCTGGGGGTCTTCCGGAGAAAGTGCCGGAGGTGGTTTGTGGAGTTTCCATTTTCTGAAAGGGAAAATGAGGCAACATGACGCTTAAATAACAAAAATCATGTTTAAAACTTGTCTGAATGAATTAAAAAGTATTCAAAAGTCAAAGAAAGTTGCTGCTTTAAGTTTAATAACAAATTGTTTACTGGAACGCCCTATTCTATCTATCATTATTGTCAAACCCCTTTCGAGGACTTAGACAATGGTGCGCATCAAGCCGCTGAGGAAAGTTTAAAGAATTAAAAGTATAGTCATCAAAATAAAGTAAGAATGGTAAAAAAATGTTAATGATATTAACAGTTTAAAAACAGGTGGGAATGCAGTATATTCGGAAACTTTGGTAGGGCCTTTTAATCATAACAAATTTTTGGTTAAGATTACATTGACAGACTCCTTATTTTTTCAGAAACCATTCCCAGTACAAGTAAGTAATCATAGTAAGAGCCCTGTCACTAGCTGGAGTTAACAACAGTATAGCCTATTTCTAACGTACTGAAACAGTTTGGGTACGAATCAATCTGGGTGCGGATTCTTTTAAGTTTAAGAACGTGAAATATGAATCAGTCGAGTTAGATACAACACAAATTTGACATTAAGTTCTTTGTGAGAGAATGTTTGTGTCAGATATTCCATGGACGACTACTGTGTAAACGAATGTTGTCAAAGTACCCCGCCCACTTGGGCACGGTCAAAACTTCCCACAACAAACACCGGCTATTTTCGTCGTTTTCTGGCATAAAACAACGAAATGAAATGAAATCATACGTACCCATATACTAATGCTATGACGTGAACAAGCCATGAAAATAACCATCCTCCTAAAAGAGCAATTGAAAGAGAAAATAATATCACGTCTACAGCTGACATATCTTCATGGCTGAATGTTAATGGCGACTGAATCACCGGACAAAATATTTACAATTACGCATGCGCACTGGCGCCGGTTAGTCACCGTGTCCGTTCGTGTACTACATATCAATGGACGCTGACCAGGTGGGTAGATAAAAGCGATATGAATGACTTAATGGCGATAGAATTTGTTATCACCTATTATAATCACAATGTATGTCGAATCAATCGTCTAATGACTTATAATGAACCACAAACAACAACAACCGGCGGTGTATACATAACATTCATAGCGAACATTGGCTTTTTTGGGTTTAAATATTTGTCATCTCAATCACCATGTAGCATTGGCTTGGCTAAAACGCCCGTTATTTTAAGCCGGATTAGACGGACCCGACAGAGTCCACAGGCGAACAAAGTGACAAATTTTGACCACTTATCTGTGGACAACTTTCTATACATATATAGCTCTATTACAGAAACCAGTTATAAACATTATATACGGAGGGGAGGGGCGGGGTGAAAAATGGATACCGCTTGCTTGGTTTTACTGTTTATGAGGTCGCCCGTCGCCGCGCACATTATATAATGCACTTTATGGTATTTTGGTCGACCCGGTATGTCCCCCGCACACCATAAATAGACTTTAAACCGAAGGGGGAAAATTACCTGCCAGTATAGCAGTATAGATCAAACAGACACTTTTTGAAGCCAAAGACGGTTACTGCACAGTGCCAATGAGACCTATCGTACAGTTACCATTTTCCTGGCACCTAACCAGTACTTTCCTGGAATCTACCCAGTGCTTTCCTGGTTACATGCCAGTACTATGTTAGGTGGGAAACACTGAAAAGTATTTCTGTTTTATCCTGCGAGACGAGGGATCGAACCCACGACCTTCGGATTCGTAGTCAGCAGCGTTAACCACTGAGCCACAGGGCCACCTCCATACCGCTTGCTGTACATAGCATACACAGTTCACATTGGAAACATCCTTGACACTATCAGGTTCCATTGCAAGTCATTCAGGATGTTTGAGACTATGCCTGGAGTCTTGCTACATGTGGCAGTAAATGTAACAAATTCGGCAGTTTGTCTTAAAACTTTTTCCAAGTAGTCTACCGACATCATTTTGAAGATACGAATCCCAAACACTTGAAATAAGATTGTGACAGTTTTGAAATAAAACAAAGAACAATATAACTTCAGGACAGTTATTAAATCAACGAGCAGCGCACACATCTGGGACATGGTGATTGATTATCACTGGCATGGCTCATTTTACGCTCAATTTTCTGCCAAATTCAAATAGAAATCTAATATCTCTCTAGATCCAGGGACCGGTATATAGTGTACGTGTTCCAGCTAGATGATCTAACTAGTCTGTGTCTGCCTATTGAATATAGGCTGGCTGGACCCCTTGCCTGTAGGCATATTCACTGAATGACATATTAGAATGGTAGCATATTTTCTTATTTTCAAAACACTTTAAATTAATTAGTCATATTCATGTCCAAAACAGTCCAATTGCGTTTTTGGTGCCAAAAATTGCCACAAAATTATATAAGATTGATCTATGCTATTTTTTGTCTAATGTTTTAAGAGTTATAAGATCGACATTGTGTTCAACATTGTAGCGGCATTTTATCTGCTTTTCATGCTTTCTACAGATATTCAATAACATATTGTTGAACTTTCTTAACTGCTGAAAAAATTAAAACTGCGCTATTTTAATGCTATTCGTGATTCAAGTGATGTAGATTTTACTGGTCTTTAAGCACAATGCAAAACGGTGAAAACGAAGATCACTGAACATATGGAAATAAACACATCTAAACCTGCTTATTTATTACAAAGACCTAAATACCTGTCCAGCTGAGGTTGTGGTCACATGGTTCCAAACCGTCATAATGATAACTTCGGTCGTAGGTCTGCGCGTTGAATCTTGCAACATAACTTCAAGTTATCTGTTGCCAAACATTACGGCAAATGTGATAATTAACAAAGTGTACGGAGTCTGGTAGGAAATATGTGTTGTTAAAACTATGCGACCTTTGGAGGAAATCTGCATAAAATAAGGGAAAAAACATAAAAAGTTCAGGACGATCGCTAATAGCCAAGGGGAAAAACTCATGCAAATCATTTTAGCAATGTTTGGATGAATTGCCTCCCCTGGTATCTCTACAAGATGCGTTCGAACATGTATATTTAACATAAAGTTTACGCTCGAATGAAGTTTGTATGATACCTGTTCAATTTAAGACATAATCTTACATTTCGATGGCTTTGGGTTGAGCGGATGTCACAAATATCTACCAGTTCACTCTTAGTTCTCAAATAACGCATATATTATAACATTAGAATCACTACGGTTGTGTACGGAGCCCCTATAAAAGGGACATTCCATATTCTTTTTTTCGAGCGATACTTTTATTTTTATGTCGTAAATACGAATTATTATTTCGTAAATACGAATTATTATGTCGTAAGACCGATATATCATTTCGTAAATACAAATTATTATTTCGTTAAAACGTAATATTATTTCGTAAATAATTCGTTTTTACGAAATAGAAAAGAATATGGAATATCACTTTAGGGCCTCCGTAGTTATGTGTCACAGTTTGGTTTTAAACTTATTTATTGTACATCGACTTTGAAACAGGTTCTTACAGTTACTAATCACTCTCAGTGACTGCTCCCTGGATAACGTCAAATTCAGAAATTGTGAAGTTTGTGATCAAATCCCACTCAACGTGGCGCTCAAACCATTACGACTTTCGGAGCAGCATTCAACCATACACTACCCCACAGGAGATTGTCCCATTATCACATCCGGAGTTCTCTGCCTGTATCCCTTCGTATACATAAACTTTAGAATGGATACAGGGAAAAAAACTCCTGACAATCTCCCGTGCATTACGCCTATGATGCTTTCATTTGAATTCTGGGTGTGGAACTAGTGAGTCCCACGACTGAAATGATGATGAAACATACTGAAATGAGAAGTGAAAAATAATTGTTTCAGACATTGTATTTTGCATCCAATGTGCTTGATTCGGCAAGATTTTGTATTTTGTAAATTATATTATTGTGATGATTTATGCATAAATCCAAAGTTTGTACACTGGTCTGTTCTTTCCTGGTCTGTTTTTTCTATGCCATACTGTCCTGTTTAGTACTGTGTTGTCCATTTCTGCTGTTCTAATTTGTTTTGATTGTTTGTTTCTGTTGCGTTTCGTTTGTTCTAGACTGTTCTGTTCTATTTTGTACTGAACTGTCCTGGGCCCGTATTACAGAAGCATCTTAATTGAATCTTATTTCACTTAAGTTCAAAACTTCAATTGGATGTAATTCTAAAACCACAATAGAACTGTTAGGCTTTTAATGGTTATGACAACAACATATTAATACTACTCATTTATCACTCTTGATTTGACCATATAATAGCCTGCATGTTAAATAAACAAGTTAAGGAAAATGTTATTTTAAGGATAAGGCTAAGATTTTACTTAAGATGTTTCTGTAATACTGGCCCTGATCTGTTTTGGTAACTGAATCCTAAACAAAAGTAAGTTTGTTAGAAACAAGGAATGAGCTACATATATTGTGTATATAATTTACGTTCAGTCAATACCATGTTTCTTACGTCAGTGTCTGGCGATTATTTGAGAAATACTGGAAGGGTAAAAGTAGAGAAAATAGAACCAAGTAACGTGATAAGATGTACAGGATTTTGCAAATATTGAACATGCAATATTACTATGTAAAAAATGCACTTATACATTATTGATGTAAATAAAATACAATGGGCAAAATCATCATTTTCTTTGGAAAAATGTTATAAACAGCCTTTGAATACAATTACAATGCACACAAGATCAACAGACTACTACAACAATACTAAGAACAAGCAGTAGATGAAGGTGTTAAAACTTTCAATAAAAATTACACAATGTACTAAAACTAGTTCTTTGGCAATTTTCGACAGTCGTATCGCCTTAATACGAAAACTACTTTTTCCAGAAATTGTGGAAGAATAACAGTTAAGTGAATCGGTTAAAAATAGTTCAACATCTGAGCGTAACCTGCATAACATACTCAAAACTGGTAGTAATCTTTAGGCAATTAAATTAATTGGTTCAACAATGGAAATAATGATTCGTACTTTCTGTGAATCTGGAAGTGTTGAATACAAAACCAGTGTCCAATGCTGAACAACTACAGTACTTTCAGCGCTTTGATTTAGGAAAGGTGTCTGAATATATACGAAACGTTTCGCATAACAACAAGCAGACGGAACGTTTCGAAGGTTCCGTACGTTGATCTGATATTTAAGACAAACAATTCATAACAATTGATATTTTTATCTATGATGGTTCACATCATTTTAACATTAAATATTAGTAAGCACTACATTTTATTGTCTAATAAACAATCCTGAGAAGTTTAAATTATTTCCGTGAAACTTCACTTCTAAACGCAAAGGGAGGTAACTGCTGCAAAAACAGTTAAGGGATTAGCTATTTTAGCAAAGGTTTTAATTCGAGAGAAATAATGCACGAAAGTTACATTTTTATTGTAATATAACCATTTTCATAGAATGTATGCATAAATTTATTTAAGTTTTTAATCTGTGAAAAGTGCGCTTTAAAAATGATTTAACATCACGTAAACAATAACACTGCTCCTCTCATTAACAAAATTAAAAAGGAATAACACGCGCATTACGCCAATCGCACAAAAATATCTACTGGGCTTTCAGATATGTTTGTCATAAAAATGTTTTGGATTGAAGGTAAATAATCACAGGAAACGGCGACCTAAGAAAAAAACGAAAAACAATGGGCAGTTTTGTTGACAATCACTTTAAAACTATTGTAAATAGTGCGTCAACAATAGAACGTAGAAAATAGATATTTGACACCTTCCAACCTGAGTCTATGTGAACTAGGGAAACCAGAAACAAGTCTTCAGTCTGAACATTTCAATAAAGTGAAGGAAGTCTAGTGGATGTATTAAGGATGCAAGGCATAAAACTGACTGCTATATGTTTGTACATTATTGTTATAAATAATATTCTAATCGTGAAAACTGCTGAATTGGTTGGTCACGCGTTTCACAGTTCACATCTGGATAATCTTATCTTCAACGATCAATATTATCTACAAAACCTTGAAACAGTTTCTAAGATACGATGTACTCAAGGTTGTGCCCAAACAGTCAAATGTGTTTCCTTTTTCTACAACCACTCTCAGAAAAAATGCCGGTTGCATAGCACATGGTTTTACAATGCCAAGGACGGCACTGCAGAATCTAACTGGACATATTACGTGTTTGGCGAGACTTGGTGTCCCGTGCATAACGGATTTGTGCACGAGCGCGTCTACAATCAGTGTATCCACTTCACTGTACAATCATTCAATGACTACGACAATGCTAAAGCCTACTGCTTGGAGAAAAACGCAGCAATCCTTACGCTTAACACAGCGACGAAAGCGACGCAATTCACAACCATCATAGAGAAGGTAAACGCTGAGCACCTTGAAAACAACTCACCTGACCCTCTCCGGGACTTGTTTTCGGCTTACATTGGTCTTCGCAGGATCAGTGGTACTTGGAAATGGGAAGATGGGTCTGATCTAGGAGCGGAAGAAATATGGGGCTCACTGCAGCCTGTATGTGTATTAGATATCTGTAAATGCGCTACAATCTGCAGGAACAAAATTTGGAATTGGGAATGGAACGATGTAAACTGTGCGCGAAACTTTGCAGTTGTTTGTGAATATACTTAGACAACTGGAAACCATACCATTGCGATATATGTAAATCTGATATTTTCTAGTACATTTAAATTGTGACTGACTTTAAAGCATTTTACAGAAACTGTTTGTAATTTACCGAAAGGTATTTGAAATTTTGTCACGGGACATTTGAACGCCGTTCAGTGAAATATCTTTGAACTGTCTTATTATACAAAGTTCAATGCAAATTCTCCAGAGCGATCCCCTCTTGAGAAACTATATTTCTTCAACAAAAGCTTTACTATTGCAATGTATCGAACTTCTACAGAGCACCAGCTTCTCAACTATACATTGTTAAGTCAAGTTATTTATTTAACTTTTACATTCATAATTCCTGTCAAAGATTACTTATTGTTCATCTTTTATCTATTTTTTATATTTAATGTACATATGTCTTTCTTTGATAAACTTACTGTGATAACTTAATATATTGTTTAATATTCTTCCTACAATGTAACACAATACTATATATTAAGGGTTAAAATGAAAAAACATGTTTTTACTTATACCCCTTATTGTGTTATCCTTAACATTGATTGATATGGCTTTATTAATTCATACATATTATATTAACTACTGTTATTCTTAATTCTAAATTGCCATGGTAATTGTACATTTTATGTTGAAATAAATCCATCTATCTAACAACAGCCAACATTAGGTTGCTATGCAAAGATTCCTGCATCATCACAATTTTCAGTTTCAACTGCATTAAATGTTCAATTCTTTTTATTTGCATATTGACAAGTTAATTTATGTAATAATTTTGATAACTTGAAAGTCTTATATAGACTCTCTTTCTAAGAAAATGCATACTGTTTATTTATAATTGTATCTTACTTGTTCTTGACGAAAATTTAAGTCATTTATCATTTTGTCATGCAACCTGTCTCTTCCAATCTGTACACAGGACAAAACTCATATAAAGGAAACCTGATGACTAATAGGAGTATATGTAAAAAGATCAAGAGTTCAGTTATTTAACTTTGCTCATTTCGGTTCAAACTTCAATATCTGAAAGCAGCGACATTACATATTTTATATGATTAATGTATGTACAAACATGTTTTTACATATTTGGTAGGATTGGTATTTTTCCGACGAAACCTTTTTTCCACTTAATTTGACAATACTTGAGGCATATTTAACATATTTAATGTGATGATTCACATCAATTTAACATTAAACATTATTACGCACTTCATTGTATTGCGTTATAAACACTTTAGATTTCATTATTTTCTTTTTGTACCTTCAGGCATTTTCTTCTTCGACTTTGTACATTTCACACGCCAGAAGGTTTTAATTATTTCCGTGATGGTCACCGTCTTGCCAAAATCTCCTCAAAGAAATTTGAAATAATTATTGAACTTCACTTCAAAACGCAAAGGAAGGTAATAGCTGCAATAGCAGTTAAGTCACGACCGCCATGGGTTTTAGTAGATCTGTTCAGGAATTAGCACAGGTTTTAAATCTAGAGAAAAAAAATCCCTGTAATATAAATATTTTCATAAAATGTTTGCATAATAAGTTTTTTGAAACCCATTTCGGTTGCTTGCATTATGTGAAACGTTCGCTTTTGAAATGCTTTATCATCACGTGAACAATAAGTGCTCCTCTCCTGAACAAACTGAAAAAGGAATTAAACGCACATTACGCCCCCACCCCCAAATACCTACTAGGATTTTCAGATATCTTTGTTATCAAAATTGTTCTAATTGAAAATAAATAATTCCCGGAAACGGCGACCTTAGAAAACAAACCGACACAATGGTCAGTTTAATTGACAATCACTTTAAAACTATTGTGCGTCAACGAGAACTATGTCGATGTAATGAAAAAAAATTGATATTGGACTTCCTGCCAACTTGAGTCTGTATGAACTATTGAAACCAGAAACAAGTCTTCAGTCTGAACATTTGAATAAAGCGACGGAAGCCTAGTGATTGTATTTAGGATGCAAGGCATAAAAGTGACTGCTGCATGTTTATACATCATTGTTGTAAATAATATTCTAATCGTGAAAACTGCAGAATTGAATAGTCACGCATTTCAGAGTTCATATCCTGATAATCTTATCATCAACGATCAATATTTTCTAAAATGTCTTGAAACAAAGAGTAAGATACGATGTACTCGTATGCCGCTGTGACTATGGAAATTGCTAGAAAAATTAAATAAATCGAACGTAAGTGACTATCGTTTCGTCGGCATGCCAAAATTATTCCGATGCCTGTAAAATGTGTAGTGATTTAAGGTCATTTAAACATCTGTCGATGCGGAATCTGCGTATATTTTAAACTGCGTCATATCGTTACTTGGCATCTTGCTACTCAAATTCGCCACGCTATTTGTAATACGTATCAGTACAATCCTCGATGAAAGAACGAAACACTGCCTTCTGTAAATGTTTAACTTTTAATGACATGAAATAAAACCGATTAGCCTAATAGTCACAATTTCCTTCGACACGAAAGGCTATATATTGGGTACACATTGTATTGGTTTAACACTGGAAAATACCCATCTATTATAAACTTAGTAGTCACTGTAACTATGAATTCCCGTCTAAGGATAAGTTAAAATAGTGATTTAAACACGTCGAACGTCCAGGAAAAACGCATCGTTCAAAAAACTTTTTTATCCATGAATATTTTCTTCCTATACATCGTAAGTTATTTATGAATTCATACTCTATGATTCAGTGTAAGCAGAAGTTCGTTATTCTCAGGTGAATTTGAAATTAATCTGTTTCTCGCCGTTAACCGAAACATAAAGGCAAACAGCTAAGCAACAAAGACAGCCGAAATGAACGCAACAGGTATATTTATGTTTTCCATACAGAGTGTCAAGCTTCAAATGCTATTTCACGTCTTTTGCATGTCGCGTCCTAGGATCGAAACCAGAACCTCCCACACACAAAACGGACTTTCTACAATTGAGCTAAGGTATGAAGATTTAGTAAACACGAGTATAATCGCTCAATATAGTTACGACTAAATATGTATGGAACTGTTCGCTTAATATACGTACTATCAACGAAGACAACTTTTACTAATTTCATCGTCAGGTCCGATTGAAACATAAAGCAATGTTTTGCAGACAACACATTACGAGAGGATAGCAGCATGTCAATTTCATAAACACGAGTACCGATCGATCCACAAATGAACACGTTTATCTCAACACACATGCAGTGTTTCAATCTGTATGAGATAATTATTTTCTATTTTTTCTAATTCAATATCTATTTCACTCTAAATGTCTTTATTCGATGTTGCATGGTCTATAACATTATATCCCAGTCAATAAAGTCAGTATACATGTTTCCATTGAACAAATAACACATATGCTTGGTTTATGATTTCACGTGCATGTATTTATGTAGGTGTTTACCCTTTTAGAGTGTATCTCTATTATTATGTAAAATTTATTATATTGGTGATTCATACATTAATCCAAAACTTGTCTGTTCTTTCTTGGTCTGTTTTTGTCTGTACTGCACTGTCCTGTTAAGATCTGTTCTGTTCAATTTTGTTCTTTTTTGTTACATACATACATATGGTCAGCAAAAACACAATTCAGTTTGATGTGTGGTATCATGTGAGTATATGTAAACAAGAATGATCGAATAATTCTAACGTTTTCCTAATGTTTTTGCTGTAGAATTTCCGGGGTGGAAAGTAATGGCAAAGAAACAGTGTTACATTATCCCTCCGAGTATACAAACATACCTGCAGGTGATAGCACGAATTTTTAAAGGGATAAATAACAAACTTGGACATAACGTAAACCCCCTTACTGAGTTTTTCATATATTTTTCTCATAAATATTGATCAACATTGAATTTAGCTAATGCCCGGAACCCGCCACGATGGAAAACCACTGACACAATGGACAGGTCTGTTGACAATTACTTAAAAAATGTAGTACATAAGTCTTTGAACCAGAATGCTGTCAATGTGATGAACATAATTTCATTTGACGTCTTGCCAACGAGAATCTGTGTTAAATATTGAAACCAGAAACAAGTCTTCAGTCTGAACATTTGAATAAAGCGACGGAAGCCTAGTGATTGTATTTAAGATGCAAGGCATAAAAGTGACTGCTGCATGTTTATACATTATTGTTATAAATATTATTCTAATCGTGAAAACTGCAGAACTGAATGGTCACGCATTTCACAGTTCACATCTGGATAATCTTATTTTCAACGATCAATACTATCTAAAAAGTATTGAAACAGTTACTATGTTACGATGTACTCGGGTTTGTGCCCAAACAGTCGAATGCGTGTCCTTCTTCTACAACCGCTATCAGAAAATCTGCCGGTTGCATAGCACAGGATTTTACAATGCCAAGGACGGCGCTGCAGAATCTGATTGGACATATTACGTATTTGGCGAAACTTGGTGTCCCGTGCATAATGGATTTGTACACGAGCGCTTCTACAATCAATGTATCCACTTCACTGTACAATCATTCGATGGCTACGACAATGCTAAAGCCTACTGCTTGGGAAAAAACGCGGCAATCCTTACGCTTAACACAGTGACCAAAGCGACGCAATTCACAACCGTCATAGAGAAGATAAACGCAGAGCACCTTGGAAACAACACAATTGACGGCAAACGGGACGTGTTTGTAGCTTACATTGGTCTCCACTTGGTCAATGGTACTTGGAAATGGGAGGATGGGTCTGACCTAGGAGCAGAAGCAATATGGGGCTCACTAGGCAACGACTGTCAAGTCTGTGACTGCGTGGCAATACGCAGGAGCAGAGCTTGGAACTGGGAATGGACCAAATTAAGATGTTGGCGACGCATAGCAGTTGTTTGTGAATACATATAGATACATAGAAACCATACCATTGCGTTTATCTAGGCGTGGTATTTTCTGGTACATTTGAACTGTGACAGACTTTAAACCATTTACGTAAACTGTTCTTACAATTGCCGAAGTGCTTATGGAGTATTTGAAACTTTGTCAATAAGTGCACGGGATTTTGGAAGCCATTCAGTAAATTAAGAACAGTCTTTATATCAAACACAATTCAACCTCGCCAGAGCTTGAGCATTAGGTCAACATAACGAAACGATATGTATCGTGATACAGCCATCAGTTACGATACGTATCGCGATACTTGTTTAAGTTGATACAACTATTTGCTTACTTTAGATGATCCAGGTTTTACTTTGGTTAAGCAATCGCAAGTTGAAGCAATCACTTGCGTATTGGAACCACAACCGGCACAACAAAAATTCGTCGATGTCAACATTACGTTTTGCAAGTTCTAGACGATCAGGTGTCTGTATTGGTTCCCAACTTTTACATCAGGCATACGCAATCCTATGTGGAACTTCATCCCCGGAGTCTTTAATTGTTCACGTATAAACTTATGGAATATTGTTATCAAAAATAATGAAACTTCCCCAGAGATTAAGCATCACGTGTCCCTTACGACACGATATGTTTCGTAATACAGCCGTCATGTTACGATATGTATCGCGATATTGGGCGATCAGTTTAAAAATAAAAATGGTAATTTAAAGTTGCACTTTGAATTAAAATTTCCATATATTATAATTAAGTACTATAATGTAGCTGCCAGTGCATTTAACTCAATACAAGTCCAAATCATTGACTAGTTCGCATCCTACGTACAATTCGGTTAAACAAATATTTCACAAATTTGATGCGGTCAGAGTATGATTTTTGCTTTTGTAAATAAGTTGCAGTAAGCAAGAAATATAGATATATGTTTTTATGCAAGCAGAAATGGGTATAAACACATAATTTATGCCGTGTTTAATGGAGGAAAGTAGAATATTCGAATATTCGTTCGGAAAGAGGTTGACCGAATATTCGAATATTCGTTCGGAAATAGGTAGAGCGAATATTCGAATTAGCAATACTATGTGGAACTACATTCCCATATTTTTTTAATTTTACACGTATAAACCTCTAAAAGAGAAAACAATAAGACCACACATACCGTTCACGTCCATTTTGGACTTCGTAGCGACGACGAAGGAACAATTTGGAACGTTTTCAACGCATAACAAAATGTTGTTGTTCCAATGAGACGTAGGCATGTTATATGGATATATAGATTAAAAACAAATTAAGTGATTTATTTTTCTTCTCTTTCAACTTATACTTGCCCAAATGCCTGTTAACGGACACCATTTGTGAGGATACAAACTAATTATCACAAATCATTTTATATGTCAAGCGACCATGTACCAAAATGGGTATGCAGTTTTAACAGCATTGAATTTAACGACATACTAATGTAAAGTTCGAGCTTCTCGCATAATAATTGATTAAACTTGAATATATCAAAAATAATTCTGAGTGTCTTTTATTCTTGATCAAAACTATGTTGCAGGACAAAAGTTGGGACAACACTAGACTGTTGATGTTTTCCAGGGGGTCTAATTGCCTACAATGTTATACTAAACATGTGTTGATTGTTTCCCTTTAGTGGTACAATCGCGCGGGAAGGGAGGTGCAATTAAAGAAAGGAATTAAGGAATATTTTCTTCCTATACATCGTAAATTATTTATGAATTCATACTCTATGATTCAGTGTAAGCACAAGTTCGAGATTATCAGGTGAATTTCAAACAGAAAGGCAAACAGCTAAGCAACGCAGAAATGAACGCAACACGTATTTCTATGTTTTCCATACAGAGTGTCAAATAAGGGAGCTACAGATGCTATTTTACGTCTTTCGCATGCCGCGTCCTTCGATCGAAACCACGAAATGGACTTTCCTCCAATTGAGCTAAGGTATGAAGATTTAGTAAATTTATATGGTTAGGATTAAATATGTATGGAACTGTTCACTGAATATACATACTATCAACGAAGACAAAGTTTACCCATTTCATCGTCACATCCGATTGAAACATAAAGTAATGTACAATCTGTTATTACTATTACGAGAGGATAACAGCATGTAAATTTCATAAACACGAGAACCGATCGAGAAATGAACAAACTATTTTCAATATCTATTTCACTCTTAATGTCTTTGTTCGATGTTAGATGGTCTATATAATATTATACTATTGCCTTATTAACTGCGCTCAATGACACGATTACAAATCAGTGCCTTACCTTATTTAATGTGCTGTTAGACATAATTTTGACACAATTTTTAATTGCCTTATTTTTGTGCTGGATGAAATAATTTCTAATTGCCTTATTTCTTGAACTCGATGTCGTGTAGTTTTGAAAAACACGAACGTAGAATTCGTTAAGGGTTTGTGAAATTGGGATTTACCCAAATCTGTTCGATGAGCAAGTGTTTATATTGAGTGAGTAGTGAATATTGAGTAAAAATAAATGTATAATATATGTGTACTTTAAATTGCTTAAACAAACACAATTGTCCAGAAAACATTTTGTATTGTTTACCCATCCACTCGTTATTGGCAGGCGGGCTTAAGTTTAATGTATTGCAGCTATCAGCCAGCAATGAGTGACAAGTCACCATAATATCCCTGTCAATAAAGCCAGTACACATGTTTTCATTGAACAAATAGCATATATGTTTGATTTATGATTTTACATACATGTATTACGTAGATGTTTACCCTTACAGAGTGTATCTCTATTATTTTGTAAGTATAGTGCTTTGGTGATTCATATATAAATCCAAAATTTGTGCACTAGTCTGTTCTTTCCTGGTCTGTTTTTTGTCTGTACTGCACTGTCCTGTTAAGATCTGTTCTGTTCAATTTTGTTCTTTTTGTTACATACATACATATGGTCGGCAAAAGCACAATTCAGTTTGATGTGTGGTATCATGTGAGTATATGTAAACAAGACTGATCAAATAATTCTAACGTTTTCCTAATGTTTTTGCTGTAGAATTTCCGGAGTGGAAAGTAATGGCAAAGAAACAGTGTTACCTTATTTCTCCGAGTATACAAACACACCTGCAGGTAAAAGCACGAGTTTTAAAGGATAAATAACAAACTCGGACATAACGTCAACCCCCCTACTGAGTTTTTCATATATGTTTTCATAAAAATTGATCTACATTGAATATGGATAATGCCCAGAACACGCAACGATGGAAAACCACTTGACACAAAGGACAGGTCTGTTGACAATTACTTTAAAAATTAAGTACAGAATTGTGTAAACCAGCATGCTGTCAATGTGATGTAAATACTTTCATTTGACGTCTTGCCAACGAGAGTCTGAGTGAAATATCGCATCCAGAGACAAGACTTGTCGTCCTGCCAAAGTGAGTCTGTGTAAATATTGAATCCAGAGACAAGTCTTCAGTGTTCAGTGTTTAATGCCGAACAACTTTAGTACTTTCAGTGCTTTGATTTAGGAAAGGTGTCTATATATATAGGAAGCGTTTCGTATAAGCAGACGGAACGTTTCGAAGGTTCCGAACGTTGATTTGATATTTAAGACAAACAATTCATAACAATTGATATTTTTTATCTGTTCACATCATATTCACATTAAACATTACGCACTATATTTTATTGCGTTATACACAATTTTAATTGAATTGTTTTCTTTTTGTACCTTCACGTATTTTCTTTTTACATTTCGTACATTTCTCAACCGAGAAGGTTTAAATTATTTCCGTGATGATGACGTCATGCCAAAATCTCCTACGAGAAATTTGAAATAATACTTTACTTCACTTCTAAACGCAAAGGGAGGTAACTGCTGCAAAAGCAGTTTAGTCACGACCGCCATTAGTTTCAGTAGATCTGTTCAGGGCTTAGCTATTTTAGCAAAGATTTTAAATCGAGAGAAATAATGCACGAAAGTTACATTTTTACTGTAACTCAACCATTTTCATAGAATGTATGCATAATTTTTTTAAAGTTTTTATTCTTTAACATCACGTTAACAAAAACTGCTCCTCTTATGAACAAATTAAAAAGGAATAACAGGCGCATTACGCCAATCGCCCAAAAATATCTACTGGGCTTTCAGATATGTTTGTCATAAAAATGTTTTGGATTGAAGGTAAATAATACCAGGAAACGGCGACCGTAGATAAAACGAAAACAATGGGCAGTTTTGTTGACAATCACTTTAAAACTATTGTAAATAGTGCGTCAACAATAGAACGTAGAAAATAGATATTTGACCCTTGCCAACCTGAGTCTGTGTGAACTAGGGAAACCAGAAACAATTCATCAGTCTGAACATTTCAATAAAGTGAAGGAAGCCGAGTGGATGTATTAAGGATGCAAGGCATAAAACTGACTTCTATATTTTTATACATTATTGTTATAAATAATATTCTAATCGTGAAAACTGCTGAATTGAATGGTCACGCATTTCACAGTTCACATCTAGATAATCTTATCTTCAACGATCAATATTTTCTACAAAGCCTTGAAACAGTTTCTAAGATACGATGTACTCAAGTTTGCGCCCAAACAGTCGAATGTGTTGCTTTTTTCTACAACCAATCTCAGAAAAAATGCCGGTTGCATAGCACAGGATTTTACAATGCCAAGGACGGCACTGCAGAATCTAACTGGACATATTACGTGTTTGGCGAAACTTGGTGTCCCGTGCATAATGGATTTGTACACGAGCGCTTCTACAATCAATGTATCCACTTCACTGTACAATCATTCGATGGCTATGACAATGCTAAAGACTACTGTTCGGAGAAAAATGCGGTAATCATTACGCTTAACACAGCGACGAAAGCGACGCAGTTCAGAACCGTCATGAAGAAGGTAAACGCAGAGCACCTTGAAAACAACTCAATTGACGGCAAACGGGACGTGTTTGTAGCTTACATTGGTCTTCGTAGGATCAGTAGTACTTGGAAATGGGAGCATGGGTCTGACCTAGGAGCTGAAGCAATATGGGGCTCTCTAGGCAACGACTGTGATGTCTGCGACTGCGTGGCAATACGCAGGAGCAGCGCTTGGAACTGGGAATGGACCAAATTAAGATGTTGGCGACGCATAGCAGTTGTTTGTGAATACATATAGATACCTAGAAACCATACCATTGCGTTTATCTAGGCGTGGTATTTTCTGGTACATTTGAACTGTGACAGACTTTTAAACCATTTACGTAAACTGTTCTTAAAATTGCCGAAGTGCTTATGGAGTATTTGAAACTTTGTCAATAAGTGCACGGGATTTTGGAAGCCATTCAGAAAATTAAGAACAGTCCTTATATCAAACACAATGCAACCTCGCCAGAGCTTGAGCATTAGGTGAACATTACAAAACGATATGCATCGTGATACAGCCATCAGTTACGATACGTATCGCGATACTTGTTTAAGTTGATACAACTATTTGCTTACTTTAGATGATCCAGGTTTTACTTTGGTTAAGCAATCGCAAGCCCATAGGTATGCAAACTTCCCAGAAACTAGAGATTTCAACGAATATTCGAACATTTGAATATTCATTCGTACGTTCGAATATTCGAATATTGATTCGGCATTCGAATATTAGATAGCAACATATGTTTCCAATATAAAAGCTAAATTCAAGTGTTTAGTATTTCAATTGAATAACAATGTTACTCGTGAAAATGATATATACACGTGTTAATTGACATGTTATGTCGTATATGTTGATAGCAAAAGAGATATAACTCTCTCGTGGTGATACTAAGGCCTTGCAATTATTCAAGTATTCGCGGGGACTTTACAACTTTGGTGATTAAAGAATAAGTTGCTACAGGGAACGCCACATGCATAAGCAACATCCCACTCAGAACTCCGGGAAAACAACAATCCATAAAACATTAGGCACTTGATGAAGTTAAAGGGTTCATACGTTAGGGAACAGAGGCACTAGGAATGGCCTGGCAGACTATAAGGAATAACTAGGATAATCAATGAGGACAAACAGTGAAGGGGGGAGTAATGGATGTAAAACATTACAGGACATGTCATGTCACAGGATAATTAGATATTGTTTTCAGGCAACACTATATATTTATCGAGGGGTTAGAGCCAGAACCCACCATCTCCTAAATAACTTTATATGGATATAGCTGATTATGACTCTAACACCTCGATATGTATGTGCATAAATAAATATAAACACATAATTGATGCCGTTTTTAATGGATAAAAGTAGAATGTTCAAATATTCGTTTGGAAAGACGTTGACCGAATATTCGAATATTCGTTCGGAAATAGGTTGAGCGAATATTCTAATGCTAAAATTGCCATTCGTTGACATCCGTTCTAGTAACACATTGCATTTGTATTTACTGATAAACAATATGAATAAAAGTAATGTAAAATAAATCAAGTGTTACTGGTATTAAACTATGGTCAATTCTGAAACTTCGATATTTTAAAGCCGCATAATTTTCGTGATATTAATGTAAGTACAAACTCTCATCTTACATATTTGGTATGAATGGCACCACTGCTAGTTGAAACAAGCACTTGCTTATTGGAACCACAACCGGCAAAATAAGAATTCGTCGATGTCAACAATAAGTTTTGCAAGTTCTAGACGATCAGGTGTCGGTATTTGTTCGCAACTTTTACATAAGGCATAAGCAATCCTATGTGGAACTTCATTCCCAGATTTTTTAATTTTACACGTATAAACCTCTAAAAGAAAAAATAAGACCACACATACTGTTCAAGTAAATTTTGGACTCATTGTAGCGACAACGGAAGAACCATTAAACTTGACTATATGAAAAATAATTGTGTCTTTTATTCTTGATCAATACAATGTTGCGTTAATGTGTTATTTCTGCACTTAAACACTTAACCAGGACAATAGTTGGGACAACACTAGACTGTTGATGTTTTTCAGGGAGGCTAATTGCCCGCACTGTTATACAAAACATACGTTGACTGTTTCCATTTATTCGTACAATTGCGCAGGATGGGAGGTGCAATTCAAGAAAGGAATTTTATCCATGAATATTTTTTTCTTATAAATCGTAAATTATTTATGAGTACCGATTTTATGATTCAGTGTCAACACTAGTTCGAGATTCTCCGGCAAATATCACATTATTCTGTGTCTCGCCAACATGTACATTGTATTTCTATGCTTTCTATATTTCATATGTAATCTTCAGCAGCATACGCTTATGTGCATCCACCAATATATCCACTAACATATACATGCCTGGGTTCACTTACCTCCTGGTACTACGTACATGTACTCCTTCTATACTGAGTGTCAGCTGTCCAGGCAGTTGTGACTGCGTGGCAATCCGCCCAACCAGCGTTTGGAACTGGGTATGGGCCGATGTTAGATGTTTGCGAAGCATAACAGTTGTTTGTGATTACACTTAGATACCTAGTAATCATACCATTGCGTCTCATACCAGTGCATTTAACTTACATTGAATCTTTGTCAATATATGCGCGAGATATTTTGAATGGCATTCTGTGAATTAATTTGGAATCTTGTTATCAAAAATAATGAAACTTCCCCAGAGCTTAAGCGTCACGTGTCCCTTACGACACGATATGTTTCGTAATACAGCCGTCATGTTACGATATGTATCGCGATATTGGGCGACCAGTTTAAAACATAAACATGGTAAGCATAAAGTTGCACTTTGAATTAAAATTTCCAATATATTATTATTAAAATACTATAATGTAGCTGCCAGTGCATTTAACTCAATACAAGTCCAAAATCATTGACTAGTTTGCATCCTACGTACAGTTCGGTTAAACAAATAGTTCACAAATTTGATGCGGTCAGAATATGATAGCAGATATATAGACATTTCGATTTTGTTTTTACTTTTGTAAATAAGTTGCAGTAAGCAAGAATATAGATATATGTTTTTATGCAAGCAGAAATGAGTATAAACACATAATTTATGCCGTGTTTAATGGATGAAAGTAGAATATTCGAATATTCGTTCGGAAAGAGGTTGACCGAATATTCGAATATTCGTTCGGAAATAGGTAGAGCGAATTTTCGAATTAGCAATACTATGTGGAACTACATTCCCAGATTTTTTTAATTTTACACGTATAAACCTCCAAAAGAGAAAACAATAAGACCACACATACCGTTCACGTCCATTTTGGACTTCGTAGCGACGACGAAAGAACAATTTGGAACGTGTTCAACGCATAACAAAATGTTGTTGTTCCAATGAGACGTAGGCGTGTTATATGGATATATAGATTAAAAACAAATTAAGTGATTTATTTTTCTTCTCTTTCAACTTATACCTGCCCAAATGCCTGTCAACAGACACCATTTGTGAGGATACAAACTAATAATCACAAATCATTTATATGTCAAGCGCGGGAAGGGAGGTGCAATAAAAGAAAGGAATTTTATCCATGAATATTTTCTTCCTATACATCGTAAATTATTTATGAATTCATACTCTATGATTCAGTGTAAGCACAAGTTCGAGATTATCAGGTGATTTCAAACAGAAAGGCAAACAGCTAAGCAACGCAGAAATGAACGCAACACGTATTTCTATGTTTTCCATACAGAGTGTCAAATAAGGGAGCTACAGATGCTATTTTACGTCTTTAGCATGCCGCGTCCTTCGATCGAAACCACGAAATGGACTTTCCTCCAATTGAGCTAAGGTATGAAGATTTAGTAAACACAAGTATAATCGCACATTATGGTTACGATTAAATATGTATGGAACTGTTCACTGAATATACGTACTATCAACGAAGACAACTTTTACTAATTTCATCGTCACATCCGATTGAAACATAAAGTAATGCTTTGCAGGCAACACAATCTGTTATTACAATTACGAGAACCGATCGATCGACAGATGAACACGTTTATTTCAACACACATGCAGTGTTTGACTTAGTGTGAGATAATTATTTTCAATATCTATTTCACTCTGAATGTCTGTATTCGATGTTACATGGTCTATATAACATTATAATATCGCCTTATTTACTGTGCTGTTTGACACAATTTCTAATTGCCTTATTTTTGTGCTGTTTGATACAATTTCTAATTGCCCTATTTTTGTGCTGTTTGACACAACTTCTAATTGCCTTATTTACTGTGCTGTTTGACACAATTTCTTATTGCCTTATTTTTGTGCTGTTTGACACAATTTCTAATTGCCTTACTTTTGTGCAGTTTGACACAATTTCGCATTGCCTTATTTTTGTGTTTGATACAATTTCTAATTGCCTTATTTTTGTGCTGGATGAAATAATTTCTAATTGCCTTATTTATTGAACTCGATGGCGTGTAGTTTTGAAAAACACGAACGTAGAATTCGTTAAGGGTTTGTGAAATTGGGATTTACCCAAATCTGTTCGATGAGCAAGTGTTTATATTGAGTGAATAGTGAATATTGAGTAAAAATAAATGTATAATATATGTGTAGTTTAAATTGCTTAAACAAACACAATTGTCCACAAAACATTTTGTATTGTTTACCCACCCACTCGTTATTGGCAGGCGGGCTTAAGTTTAAGGTGTTGCAGCTATCTGCCAGCAATGAGTGACAAGTCACCATAATATCCATGTCAATAAAACCAGTACACATGTTTTCATTGAACAAATAACATATATGTTTGATTTATGATTTTACATACATGTATTACGTAGATGTTTACCCTCACAGATTGTATCTCTATAATTTTGTAAGTATACATGTAGTGCTTTTGTGATTCATATATAAATCAAAAATTTGTGCACTAGTCTGTTATTTCCTGGTATGTTTTTTGTCTGTACTGCACTGTCCTGTTTAGATCTGTTCTGTTCAATTTTGTTCTTTTTTATTACATACATACATATGGTCGGCAAAAGCACAATTCAGTTTGATGTGTGGTATCATGTGAGTATATGTAAACAAGAATGATCGAATAATTCTAACGTTTTCCTAAAATGTTTTGCTGTAGAATATCCGGAGTGGAAAGTAATTGCAAAGAAACAATGTTAACTTATTTCTCCGAGTATACAAACATACCTGCAGGTAAAAAAAACGAGTTTTTAAAGGATAAATAAAAAACTTGGACATAACGTCAACCCCTCTACTGAGTTTTTCATATATTGTTCTCATAAAAATTGATCTACATTGAATATGGATAATACCCAGAACACACAACGATGGAAAACCACTTGACACAAAGGACAGGTCTGTGGACAATTACTTTAAAAATGAAGTACAGAATTGTGTAAACCAGCATGCTGTCAATGTGATGTAAATAATTTCATTTGACGTCTTGCCAACGACAGTCTGAGTGAAATATCGCATCCAGAGACAAGACTTGTCGTCCTGCCAAAGTGAGTCTGTGTAAATATTGAATCCAGAGACAAGTCTTCAGTCTTCAGTGTTTAATGCCGAACAACTTCAGTACTTTCAGTGCTTTGATTTGGGAAAGGTGTCTGAATATATAGGAAGCGTTTCGTATAAGCAGACGGAACGTTTCGAAGGTTCCGAACATTAATTTGATATTTAAGACAAATAATTCATAACAATTGATATTTTTTATCTGTTCACATCATATTCACATTAAACATTACGCACTATATTTTATTGCGTTATAAACAATTTTAATTGAATTGTTTTCTTTTTGTACCTTCACGTATTTTCTTTTTACATTTCGTACATTTCTCAACCGAGAAGGTTTAAATTATTTCCGTGATGATGACGTCATGCAAAAATCTCCTACGAGAAATTTGAAATAATACTTTACTTCACTTCTAAACGCAAAGGGAGGTAACTGCTGCAAAAGCAGTTTAGTCACGACCGCCATTAGTTTCAGTAGATCTGTTCAGGGCTTAGCTATTTTAGCAATGATTTTAAATCGAGAGAAATATTGCACGAAAGTTACATTTTTACTGTAACTCAACCATTTTCATAGAATGTATGCATATATCTATTTAAGTTTTTATTCTTTAACATCACGTTAACAAAAACTGCTCCTCTTATGAACAAATTAAAAAGGAATAACACGCGCATTACGCCACTCGCCCAAAAATATCTACTGGGCTTTCAGATATGTTTGTCATAAAAATGTTTTGGATTGAAGGTAAATAATACCAGGAAACGGCGACCGTAGAAAAAAACGAAAACAATGGGCAGTTTTGTTGACAATCACTTTAAAACTATTGTAAATAGTGTGTCAACAATAGAACGTAGGAAATAGATAATTGACCCTTGCCAACCTGAATCTATGTGAACTAGGGAAACCAGAAACAAGTCTTCAGTCTGAACATTTCAATAAAGTGAAGGAAGCCGAGTGGATGTATTAAGGATGCAAGGCATAAAACTGACTTCTATATTTTTATACATTATTGTTATAAATAATATTCTAATCGTGAAAACTGCTGAATTGAATGGTCACGCATTTCACAGTTCACATCTAGATAATCTTATCTTCAACGATCAATATTTTCTACAAAGCCTTGAAACAGTTTCTAAGATACGATGTACTCAAGTTTGCGCCCAAACAGTCGAATGTGTTGCCTTTTTCTACAACCAATCTCAGAAAAAATGCCGGTTGCATAGCACAGGATTTTACAATGCCAAGGACGGCACTGCAGAATCTAACTGGACAAATTACGTGTTTGGCGAAACTTGGTGTCCCGTGCATAATGGATTTGTGCACGAGCGCGTCTACAATCAGTGTATCCACTTCACAGTACAATCATTCGATGGCTACGACAATGCTAAAGCCTACTGTTCGGAGAAAAATGCGGTAATCATTACGCTTAACACAGCGACGAAAACGACGCAGTTCACAACCGTCATGAAGAAGGTTAACGCAGAGCACCTAGGAAACAACACAGTTGACGGCAAACGGGACGTATTTGTAGCTTACATTGGTCTTCGCAGAATCAATGGTACTTTGAAATGGGAGAATGGGTCTGACCTGGGAGCTGAAGCAATATGGGGCTCACTAGACCGCGACTGTCAAGTCTGTGAATGTGTGGTAATACGCAGGAGCAGCGCTTGGAACTGGGAATGGACCAAATTAAGATGTTGGCGACGCATAGCAGTTGTTTGTGAATACATATAGATACCTAGAAACCATACCATTGCGTTTATCTAGGCGTGGTATTTTCTGGTACATTTGAACTGTGACAGACTTTAAACCATTTACGTAAACTGTTCTTAAAATTGCCGAAGTGCTTATGGAGTATTTGAAACTTTGTCAATAAGTGGACGGGAATTTTGAAGTCATTCAGTAAATTAAGAACAGTCCTTATATCAAACACAATGCAACCTCGCCAGAGCTTGAGCATTAGGTGAACATTACAAAACGATATGCATCGTGATACAGCCATCAGTTACGATACGTATCGCGATACTTGTTTAAGTTGATACAACTATTTGCTTACTTTAGATGATCCAGGTTTTACTTTGGTTAAGCAATCGCAAGCCCTTAGGTATGCAGACTGCCCAGAAACTAGAGATTTCAACGAATATTCGAACATTTGAATATTCATTCGTACGTTCGAATATTCGAATATTCATTCGGCATTCGAATATTAGATAGCAACATATGTTTTCAAAATAAAAGCTAAATTCAAGTTCTTAGTATTTCAATGGTGATATTATCGAATTGAATAACAACGTTACTCGTGAAAATGATATCTACACGTGTTAATTGACATGTTATGTCGTATATGTTGATAGCAAAAGAGATATAACTCTCTCGTGGTGACACTAAGGCCTTGCAAGTATTCAAGTATTCGCGGGGACTTTACAACTTGGGTGATCAAAGAATAAGTTGCTACAGGGAACGCAACAAACATAAGCAACATACCACTCAGAACTGCATAGCACAGGATTTTACAATGCCAAGGACGGCACTGCAGAATCTAACTGGACATATTACGTATTTGGTGAGACTTGGTGTCCCGTGCATAATGAATTTGTGCACGAGCGCGTCTACAATCAATGTATCCACTTCACAGTACAATCATTCGATGGTTACGACAATGCAAAAGCCTACTGTACGGAGAAAAAAGCAGCAATCATTACGATTAACACAGCGACGAAAGCGACGCAATTCACAACCATCATAGAGAAGGTGAACGCTTAGCACCTTGAAAACAACTCACCTGACTCTCTCCGGGACTTGTTTTCGGCTTATATTGGTCTTCGCAAGATCAGTGGTACTTGGAAATGGGAAGATGGGTCTGGTCTAGGAGCGGAAGAAATATGGGGCACACTGCAGCCAGTATGTGTATAAGAATTAGATGTCTGTAAATGCGCGACAATCTGCAGGAACAGCATTTGGAATTGGGAATGGAACGATGTAAACTGCGGGCGAAACTTTGCAGTTGTTTGTGAATATACTTAGACAACTGAAAACCATACCATGCAATATATGTAAATCTGATATTTTCTTGACATTTAAATTGTGACTGACTTTAAAACATTTTACAGAAACTGTTTTCAATTTACCGAGAGCTTTCGCAGTATTTGAAAATTTGTCACGAGTCATTTGAACGCCGTCTTACTAGTATTATACAAAGTACAATGCAAATTCTCCAGAGCGATCCCCTCTTGAGAACTATATTTCTTCAACAAATCTTTTATCTATTGTTTTATATTTTATGTACATAAACTTAATATATTGTTTAATATTTCTTCCTACAATGTCACACAATACAATATTTCTTCCTACAATGTCACACAATACAATATATTATAAGGGCTACAATGGAAATATGGGTTTTTACTCTTTATTGTGTTATCCTTAACATTGATTGATATGGCTTTATTAATGCATACATATTATATTCACTGATGTTTTTCTTAATTCTAAATTGCCATGTAAATTGTACATTTCATGTTGAAATAAATCTATCTAACAACAGCCAAAATGCAACAGAAGATTGCTGTGCAAAGATTAGTGCATGTTTATACACATCGTTACAATGTTCGGTTTCAACTGCATTAAATGTTCAATTCTTTTTATTTGCATATTGACAAGTTAATTTATGTAATAATTTTGATAACTCTATAGTCTTACATAGACTTTCTTTCTTAAAAAATGCATACTGTTAATTTATAATTTTATTATTTTGTCATGCAACCTGTCTCTTCGAATCTGTTATCCAAAACTCTGTTCAGACATTATAAACATATAAAGGAAACATGATTACTTATAGGAGTATATGTAAAAAGATCAATAGCTATTACAGAAAGTGTTTTCCTAGGCCAAAAAATGTCACCCGTACTTGTATCACCTCAGCCGACAACGTCCTCATTGAAAACTACCATCTGCGGTAAAAATCATCATATTTGTGCATACCAGGGTCCATTTGGAAGGATCAAACGTCGGGTTAAATAGCACCGACAGACTTGCAACTGTCTAGAATTGTCCGTGAATGATATATGTTTTGATATGTGGAGTAAAACTATCAAATTCTATCACAAAACGATTAAAATCGAGCAGTTGAAGAGGATTTTTTACATTTTTTTCTATATGTCAAATACAAACGCACGATACAAGTTTTATTCCGCAAAGATATTGGTATTGTTTTTTATAGTAAATTTAGACATTTACCGTCGTTCAGACGATAAAAGATCATACAGAAACATCGAATTACGCATTATTGGTCAGAAAATGAACTCCACTACTCACCTGTCTGGAACGCTTCCCTCTGTCGAAGTCGAATCGCTCGGCGGAATACAAATCGGGTTAAACACTGTGTTTATTGTGTTATAAACAATTTTAATTGAATTATTTTATTTTCGTACCTTCAGGCATTTTCTTTTTCGACTTTGTACATTTCTCACCCGAGAAGGTTTAAATTATGTCCGTGATGATGACGTCATGCCAAAATCTCCTTCAAGAAATTTGAAATAATTACTTAACTTCACTTCTAAACGCAAAGGGATGTGACTGCTGCAAAAACAGTTTAGTCACGACCGCCATTAGTTTTAGTAGATCTGTTCAGGAATCAAGAGAAAAAATGCAGTTTCCCTGTAATATAAACATTTTCATAAAATGTATGGCATAATAATTTGTTTGAAACCCATTTCGGCTGCTTGTTTCCTGTGAAAAGTTCGCTATTGAAATGCTTTAACATCACGTGAACAATAACAGCTCCTCTCCTGTACAAACTGACATTACAGATATCTTTGTCATCAAAATTGTTCTAAATTGAAAGTAAATAACTCCCGGAAACGGCGACTTTAGAAAACAAACCGGACAAAATGGTCAGTTTAGTTGACAATCACTTTAAAACTATTGTAAACAGTGCGTCAACGAGGACTATGTCGATGAAATGAAGAAACATTGATATTTGATTTCCTGCCATCCTGAGTCTGTGTGAACTATGGAACCAGAAACAAGTCGTCAGTCTGAACATTTGAATAAGGTGGAGGTGAATGTATTTAGGATGCAAGGCATAAAACTGACTGCTACATTTTTATATGTTATTGTTATAAATAATATTCTAATCGTGACAACGGCAGAACTAGTTGGTCACGCATTTCACAGCTCACATCTGGATAATCTTATCTTCAACGATGAATACTATCTAAAAAGTATTGAAACAGTTACTAAGCTACGATGTACTCGAGTTTGTGCCGAAACAGTCGAATGCGTGTCCTTTTTCTACAACCACTATCAGAAAAACTGCCGGTTGCATAGCTCGGGATTTTACTTTGCCGAGGACGGCGCTGCAGAATCTAACTGGACATATTACGTGTTTGGCGAAACTTGGTGTCCCGTGCATAATGGATTTGTGCATGAGCGCGTCTACAATCAATGTATCCACTTCACTGTACAATCATTCATTGACTACGATGATGCTAAATCCTACTGCTTGGAGAAAAAATCGACAGTCATTACACTGAACACAGCAACGAAAGCGACACAGTTCACAACCATCATAAAGAAGGTAAACGAAGAGCACCTTGTTGGCAACTTTAATGCTTACATCGGTCTTCGCAGAATCAATGGTACTTGGAAATGGGAGGAAGGGTCTGACCTAGGAGCTGAAGCACTATGGGGCTCAAATCACCCGACTGTCCAGGCAGTTGTGACTGCGTAGCAATCCGCAGAACCAGCGTTTGGAACTGGAACGATGTAAGATGTTTGAAAAGCGTTTCAGTTGTTTGTGAATACACTTAGATACATAGAAATCATACCATTGCGTATCTCTAGGCGTGGTATTTTCTTGTAAACTTTAATTGTGACATACTTAAACCTTTTACGTATACTGTTTTACAATTTACGCAGTATTTGAAACCTTATCAATATATGCTTGTGATATTTTGAACGCCATAATATAAAAGCTGAATACAAGTGTATTGGATTTCAATGCTGATATCATCGAATTGAATGACAATGTTACGCGTGAAAATAATATCTACAGGTGTTAATTGACATGTTATGTTGTACATTTTGAGAGATATAACACTCTTGTGGTGACACTTGTAATTATTCAAATATTCGCGGAGACTTTATAATTTGAGTGATCTGTTTACAACATACAAATTATAAGCATAAACTTAATATTTGAATTAAAATTTCAAATATAAAATTATTAAAATACTGAAATGTAACTGTCAGTGCATTTGAATCAATACAAGTCCTAGTTCGCATCATTCGCAGCTCGGTAAAATTAATAATTCACAATTTTGATCCGGTTAGAATATGATAACACATATAGAGATATTTCGATTTTGTTTTCATTTCGTTAACAAGTTGCAAAAAGCAACACTGTAGATATATGTATGTGTGCAAGCAGAAATGAGTATAAACACATAACTTATGCCGTGTTTAATGGATGAAAGTAGAATGTTCGAATATTCGTTCGGAAAGAGGTTGACCGAATATTCGTTCGGAATGTGATGAGCGAATATTGGAATGCTAAAATTGCCATTCGTTGACATCCATACTACATTGCATTTGTAGTTACTGATAAACAATATGAATAAATGTAACATAAATCAAGATTTACTGGTATTAAATAGGGATATTCGTTCATAACTTCGAATTCTCTAATCCTTTTTCTATATTCGAATATTTGGAAAATTCACTTAATAAAAACTTGATGAAAAATAAAAATTGTCGTTTGTTTCTTTATTTATTTGCCGACTTCGATTTATGTAAGAGAGTAATAAAGGTTGTTGTTGTTGTTGAAATATACGCGCTTGTAAAAGGGTCATTGTGTATATTGGGGGGTGCTAATATAATTGTATATCGTTGGGGTTATGACGGTTTGTCGTAGTATATGCTTTTATTTATCGTCGCCACCGGTTTCCCACATGGGCGACGCCTCCGGAAGAATGTTAGTCATATTAGATTTGGAGGATAGTGCATGATACAGAAGATGCCCCAGTTCCAGAAGCACCCCTGGTTCTTTTACGTGCTCGATGTAAAGCATCATACACGGGACCTCGGTTTTTAAAGTCTCGTCCGAAAGACTGTAAGTACGGTCAGTGATGGAGCGGGGAATCGAACCAGCGATCCCTGGATTACAAGTCCAGCGTTTTACCACTGGACCACTGATCCGCCACATGACGGTTTGTCTCTTTCTATAATCCGTTAAATACTGACCGTTTGAAACAGTTTGATAGTCCATAGTGTCAAATAGAAGAAAATAGGTGTCTTATCGTCGGTAATTTTGTTGTTGACGTAAGGTGTAAAAAGTTAGCAGTTTAAACCACCGACAAGGACTTGAGTTAATGACTCTCTTTAATTAGGGAAGATCAAAGCTGGGATTATGAAAAGAAACATGGCGAAAAAATAGGGTGATGGGAAACAAAGTAATTTGCCTACTTTTTTCACGTAGATCGTATCATCCAATCAAAATGACTGTTTATAATCATTTTACTCAAAGCACTACGAGTAAATGCATTGTGTTTGGTTCGATTTTTAATTAAATACGCAATATTCAAAAATAAGACAAGTTTAGACAAATATTTTTGTATCGACACTTCACAAAGATATTCATGAACACGAATGTAGACATTCAGATGATAATCTATTAACTGCAATAACTTCATTCGTCAGAGTCTTAACTTCCGCTGAAAACGAAAGTTGAATACACGCAGCACGTAAGGAAATATGATTCTTTTTAAAAATTGTCTAAGTTGTGACGATCGAATATTCGAATATTCGTTCGAAAGGGTGAACGAATATTCGAATACCTGATTTGCTATTCTTTGACATCCCTAGTATTGAACTATGGTCAATTCTGAAAATTTAACATATTAAAGCGACATTACATACTTATTTTCGTGTTATTAATGTACGTACACACTCCCATCCTATATATTTGGTATGAATGGCACCACTGCTAATTGGAGCAAGCACTTGCTTATTGGAACCACAACCGGCAAACATCGAGTCAAGTGCTTCCAAACGTGAACAACTGTTTCTAAAATTTGTATACAGACAACATTTTGTCAATATAAAGCTATACACATGTGTCATTGAAGTGGTAAAATACATAGAGCGATACCTCTTTTTCATAATAAACAACCTTTCGCCGATGTCAACAATAAGCTTTGGAAAGTTATGCAAATTCTAGACGATCGGATGTTGGTATTTATTCCCAACTTTTACATTTAACATAAGGCATAAGCAATCCTATTTGAAACTACATTCCCCGATTTTTTAATTTTACACGGATAAACCTCTAAAAGAAAAAACGATAAGACCTCACATACCGTTCACGTCCATTTTTGACTCATTGTAGCGACAACTGAAGAACCATTGGAACATTTTCAACGCATATCAAAATGTTGTTGTTCCAATGAGTCGCAGGCGTGTTATAGGGATATAAAGATTAAAAACAAATTAAGTGATTTATTTTTCTTCCCTTTCAACTTATACTTGCCCAAATGCCTGTTAACTTACTTGTAATAAATGACTCCATTTGTGAGGATACAAACTTACATTGTATTTGCGTTTATTTATCGTCGCCACCGGTTTCCCATATGGGCGACGCCTCCAGAAGAATGTTAGTCATATTAGATTTTTGGAGGATAGTGTATGATACAGAAGATGCCCCAGTTCCAGAAGCACCCCTGGTTCTTTTACGTGCTCGATGTAAAGCATCATACACGGGACCTCGGTTTTTAAAGTCTCGTCCGAAAGACTGTTAGTACGGTCAGTGATGGAGCGGGGAATCGAACCAGCGATCCCTGGATTACAAGTCCAGCGTTTTACCACTGGACCACGGATCCGCTACCTATACAAACTAATAATCACAAATCTTTTTATATGTCAAGCGGCCATGTACCCAAAGGCGCATGCAGTTTGAATGACATTGAATTTTAACGAAATACTAATGAAAGGTTCAAGCTTCTCGCATAATAATTGATTAAACTTGAATATAATTCTGAGTGTCTTGTAATCTTGATCAAAACTATGTTGCGTTAATATGTTATTTCTGCACTTAAACACTTAACCAGGACAATCAGTTCGGACAACACTAGACTGTTGATGTTTTTGAGGGAGGCTAATTGCTTACACTGTTATACAAAACATATGTTGATTGTTTCCCTTTAATAGTAAAAGGTGCAATTTAAGAAAGGAAGTTTATCCATGGATATATTCTTCCTATACACCGTAACTTAATTATGAATACCGAATTTATGATTCAGTGTAAGCAAAAGTCCGAGATTCCCTAAAATTAATCTGTTTCTTGCCTTTAAGTGAAACCAGAAAGGCAAACAGCTAAGCAACGCAGACAGCCGAAATGAACGCAACATGTGTTTCTATGTTTTCCATACAGAGTGTCAAGTAAGGGAGCTACAAATGCTATTTAATGTCTTTCGCACGCCGCGTCCTCCAGCACACAAAATGAACTTTCCTCCAATTGAGCTAAGGTATGAAGATTTAGTAAACACAAGTATATTCGCTCAATATGGTTACGATTAAATATGTATGGAACTGTTCGCTGAATATACATACTATCAAAGAAGACAAAGTTTACCCATTTCATCGTCACATCCGATTGAAACATACAGTAATGTTTTGCAGACAACACAATCTGTTATTACAATTACGAGAACCGATCGATCGACAAATGAACACGTTTATTTCAACACACATGCAGTGTTTGACTAAGTATGAGATAATTATTTCACTCTGAATATCGTATTCGATGTTACATGGTCTATATAACATTATAATATCGCCTTATTTACTGTGCTGTTTGACACAATTTCTAATTGCCTATTTACTGTGCTGTTTGACACAATTTCTAATTGCCTATTTACTGTGCTGTTTGACACAATTTCTAATTGCCTTATTTTTGTGCTGTTTGACACAATTTCTAATTGCCTTATTTTTGTGCTGTTTGACACAATTTCTAATTGCCTATTTACTGTGCTGTTTGACACAATTTCTAATTGCCTATTTACTGTGCTGTTTGACACAATTTCTAATTGCCTTATTTTTGTGGTGTTTGACCAAATTTCTAATTGCCTTATTTTTGTGGTGTTTGACACAATTTCTAATTGCCTTATTTTTGTGCTGTTTGCCACAATTTCTAATTGCCTTATTTACTGTGCTGTTTGACACAATTTCTAATTGCCTATTTACTGTGCTGTTTGACACAATTTCTAATTGCCTATTTACTGTGCTGTTTGACACAATTTCTAATTGCCTTATTTTTGTGCTGTTTGACACAATTTCTAATTGCCTATTTACTGTGCTGTTTGACACAATTTCTAATTGCCTATTTACTGTGCTGTTTGACACAATTTCTAATTGCCTTATTTTTGTGCTGTTTGACACAATTTCTAATTGCCTATTTACTGTGCTGTTTGACACAATTTCTAATTGCCTTATTTTTGTGCTGTTTGACACAATTTCTAATTGCCTTATTTTTGTGCTGTTTGACACAATTTCTAATTGCCTATTTACTGTGCTGTTTGACACAATTTCTAATTGCCTATTTACTGTGCTGTTTGACACAATTTCTAATTGCCTTATTTTTGTGCTGTTTGACACAATTTCTAATTGCCTATTTACTGTGCTGTTTGACACAATTTCTAATTGCCTATTTACTGTGCTGTTTGACAAAATTTCTAATTGCCTTATTTTTGTGCTGTTTGACACAATTTCTAATTGCCTATTTACTGTGCTGTTTGACACAATTTCTAATTGCCTTATTTTTGTGCTGTTTGACACAATTTCTAATTGCCTATTTACTGTGCTGTTTGACACAATTTCTAATTGCCTTATTTTTGTGCTGTTTGACAAAATTTCTAATTGCCTTATTTTTGTGCTGTTTGACACAATTTCTAATTGCCTATTTACTGTGCTGTTTGACACAATTTCTAATTGCCTATTTACTGTGCTGTTTGACACAATTTCTAATTGCCTATTTACTGTGCTGTTTGACACAATTTCTAATTGCCTATTTACTGTGCTGTTTGACACAATTTCTAATTGCCTATTTACTGTGCTGTTTGACACAATTTCAATTGCCTTTTTTTTGTGCTGTTTGACACAATTTCTAATTGCCTTATTTTTGTGCTGTTTGACACAATTTCTAATTGCCTATTTACTGTGCTGTTTGACACAATTTCTAATTGCCTTATTTTTGTGCTGTTTGACAAAATTTCTAATTGCCTTATTTTTGTGCTGTTTGACACAATTTCTAATTGCCTTATTTACTGTGCTGTTTGACACAATTTCTAATTGCCTATTTACTGTGCTGTTTGACACAATTTCTAATTGCCTATTTACTGTGCTGTTTGACACAATTTCTAATTGCCTTATTTTTGTGCTGTTTGACACAATTTCTAATTGCCTATTTACTGTGCTGTTTGACACAATTTCTAATTGCCTATTTACTGTGCTGTTTGACACAATTTCTAATTGCCTTATTTTTGTGCTGTTTGACACAATTTCTAATTGCCTATTTAATGTGCTGTTTGACACAATTTCTAATTGCCTTATTTTTGTGCTGTTTGACACAATTTCTAATTGCCTTATTTTTGTGCTGTTTGACACAATTTCTAATTGCCTATTTACTGTGCTGTTTGACACAATTTCTAATTGCCTTATTTTTGTGCTGTTTGACACAATTTCTAATTGCCTATTTACTGTGCTGTTTGACACAATCTCTAATTGCCTTATTTTTGTGCTGTTTGACACAATTTCTAATTGCCTTATTTTTGTGCTGTTTGACACAATTTCTAATTGCCTATTTACTGTGCTGTTTGACACAATTTCTAATTGCCTATTTACTGTGCTGTTTGACACAATTTCTAATTGCCTTATTTGTGTGCTGTTTGACATAATTTCTAATTGCCTTATTTCTTGAACTCGATGTCGTTTAGTTTTTAAAGGCAAGACAGATTTATGAGTTAAGTGTTTGTGAAATTGAGGCATTTACTAAAATCTGCTAAGTTCGATGAGCAAATTCTTAAATTGAGAATAAAGTGGCATTTAAGACGAAAACATATTTGTGGAAAAAAGGCGACGCATATTATATAAGTTTTGTCAATTTCAAATCAATCTGATGATCTATATTACAGAAGTACAGTAAATTCTCACTTAAAGACCACCTCAATAATAAGACCACCTCAATGATAAGACCACCTCAATGATAAGACCACCTCAATGATAAGACCATCTCAAAATTAAGAACACAATTAACAGGTCCATCGTCACGGTTTTACTCTATATTCAACCTCAATATGAAGACCACCTCAATAAGAAGACCAGTTTTCTAGTGTTTAAGGATGGTCTTATTATTGAGGTTTTACTGTATTACAAAACTATTCATGTGATGTATTTAGAAGGGGCAGACAAATTCCATATTATCCATTACGTCAAAATACATGTATAATATATGTTTTATTGAAATTTCACAAAAAACACAATTGTCCAGAAAACATTTTGTATTGTTTACCCACCCACTCGTTATTGGCAGGCGGGCTTAAGTTTAACGTGTTGCAGATATCAGCCAGCAATGAGTGACAAGTCACCATAATATCCCTGTCAATAAAGCCAGTATACAAGTTTCCATTGATCAAATGCCATAATAATTATATGTTTGATTTATGATTTTACATGTTTTACGTAGGTGTTTATCCTTACAGAGTGCATCTCTATTATAAGTATAATGCTTTGGTGATTCATACATAAATCCAAAATGTGTACCCTAGTCTGATTTGTTCTAGTCTCTTTTATTATGTTCTGTACTGTCCTGTTTAATTCTGTCCTGTACAGTTCTGTTCCGTTGTGTTTTGATTTGTCGTTTTAAACTTTCGGTTCTATTTGGTACTGTATTGCACTGTAAGGTTCTATTTGGTACTGTATTGCACTGTAAGGTTCTATTTGGTACTGTATTGCACTGTAAGGTTCTATTTGGTACTGTATTGCACTGTAAGGTTCTATTTGGTACTGTATTGCACTGTAAGGTTCTATTTTGTACTGTATTGCACTGTAAGGTTCTATTTGGTACTGTATTGCACTGTAAGGTTCTATTTTGTACTGTATTGCACTGTAAGGTTCTATTTTGTACTGTATTGCACTGTAAGGTTCTATTTGGTACTGTATTGCACTGTAAGGTTCTTTTTTGTACTGTATTGCACTGTAAGGTTCTATTTTGTACTGTATTGCACTGTAAGGTTCTATTTGGTACTGTATTGCACTGTAAGGTTCTATTTGGTACTGTATTGCACTGTAAGGTTCTATTTGGTACTGTATTACACTGTACGGTTCTTTCTGTTTCTGTTTTGATTACTGAATCCTAAACAAAAGGGAGTCTGTGCTGCATACATTGTGGATATAATTTACGCTCAACAACATGTTTGTTGTTACATTGCCTGACGATTGACATTTTCTTAAATATCCATATTTAATCACGCATACACATTGTCTGCAAAAAGCGCAATTCCATTGGATGTGTGATATCGTGTGAGTATATGTAAACAAGAATGATCGAATTTCTAACGTTTTCTTGAAAGGTATTCCAGTTGAACTTCCGGAGCGGAAAGTAATTGCAGAAGCACTAATCTCTACGAACATTCAAACACGACTGCAAGGTGAAATAATGACTTTGTAAAAGAATAAATGAAAACAAAAGGGAATCACGTAAATCCCCATTAATTCATCTACTGGGATATCCAGATATGTTTGTCATCAAAGTAAAATTCCTGGAAACCCACTTGACACAATGAAAAGGCTTGTTGACAATTACTTTAAAATATTGAACAGGAATGCTGTCAATTTGTCGCAGAAAATAGATATTTGAACACCTGCAAAAATGAGTTTGTGTCAATATTAATACCGGAGCCATCTCTTCAGTCATTTGAACATTTGAATAGAGCAAAGGAATCCAAGTGAATGTATTTACGATGCAAGGCATAGAACTGACGGCTACCTTTCTATATATTATTGTTATAAATAATATTTTAATCGTGAAAACTGCTGAAATGAATGGTCACGCATTTCACAGTCAACATCTGGATAATCTTATCTTCAAGATCAATATTTTCTAAACAGTCTTGTCGTAACAGTTGTAATGCTTTGCATATAAATAATTCCCGGGAACAGCAACCTTAGAGAACCACATTACGCAATGGACAGGTCTGTTGACAATTACAGAAGTGTGTTAACAAGAACGATGTCAATGTGATGCAGAAAAAAGATGTTTGTCGTGCTGCCAAAGTGAGTCTGTGTAAATATTGAATCCAGAGACAAGTCTTCAGTCTGAACATTTGAATAAAGTGAATGAAGCCTAGTGGATGTATTCAGGATGCAAGGCATAAAGGTGACTGCTACATGTTTATACATTATTGTTGTCAATAATATTCTTATCGTGAAAACTTCAGAATTGAATGGTCACGCATTTCACAGCTCACATCTGGATAATCTTATCTTCAACGATCAATATTTTCTACAAAGCCTTGAAACAGTTTCTAAGATACGATGTACTCAAATTTGTGCCCAAGCAGTCAAATGTGTTTCACTTTTCTACAACCACTCTCAGAAAAAATGCCGGTTGCATAGCACAGGGTTTTATAATGCCAAGGACGGCACTGCAGAATCTAACTGGACATATTACGTATTTGGTGAGACTTGGTGTCCCGTGCATAATGGATTTGTGCACGAGCGCTTCTACAATCAATGTATCCACTTCACAGTACAATCATTCGATGGCTACGACAATGCTAAAGCCTACTGCATGGAGAAAAATGCGACAATCATTACGCTGAATACAGCGACGAAAGCAACCCAGTTCACAACCATCATAGAGAAGGTAAACGCAGAGCATCTTGAAAGCAACTCACAATTACAGTATATGTTTTCTGCTTACATTGGTCTTCGCATGATCAGTAGTACTTGGAAATGGGATGATGGGTCAGACCTTGAAGCTGAAGCAATATGGGGCCTAGGACAGCCTGTCTGCCCACCGGGTACAGCATGTAAATGCGTGGTAATCTGCAGGAACAGCGTTTGGAATTGGGAATGGAACGATGTTAGATGTAGGCGAAACAGTGCAGTTGTTTGTGAATACTCTTAGACACATGGAACCCATATACTTGCTTTAACGAATGTGTGGTATTTTCTGGTACATTTGAATTGTGACAGACCTCAAACCATTTACAGAAACAGTTTAAGTTTGCCGAAGTGCTTACGTAGTATTTGAAACTTTGTCAATATATGCACGAGATATTTTGAATGGCATTCTGTGAATTAATTTGGAATTATCAAATATAATGAAACTTTCCCAGAGCTTAGGCGTCATGTGTCCCTCACGACACGATATGTATCGTAAAACAGTCATCATGTTATACTGGGCGATCAGTTTAAAACATAAAATGGTAAGAATAAACTTTGAATTAAAAATTCCAATATTTTGTTTTTAAAATACTATAATAATGTAGCTGCCATTTCATTTAATTCAACATTAGTCCAAATCATCGACTAGTTCGCATCCTACGTACAGTTCGGTAAAACAAATAATTCATAATTTTAATCCGGTCAGACTATGATGACAGATATACAGACATATTAACTTTTGTAATATAAGTTGCAGTAAGCAACACTATAAATACATGTATGCAAGCAGAAATGAGTATAAACACATAAGTGATGCCGTTGTTAATTGATGAAAGTAGAATGTTCGAATATTCGTTTGGAAAGAGGTTGACCGAATATTCGTTCGGAAGATTATTTGAATGCTATAATTGCAATTCATTGTCATGCATACTAGTAACACATTGCATTTGTAAGTTACTGATAAACAATATGAATAAATGTAACGTATACCAAGAGTTACAGGCATTAAACTATGCGCAATTGTGTTGAAACTTCCATGTGTTAAAGCCTCATTACATATTTCGTGGTAGTAATGGAAGAACAAACACCTTTCTTATATATTTAGTAGGAATGGTAATCTTGCCGACGAAATTGTTTCGGAAATCCTCGGCCAACTACGTTAAGTAGATGTTCGTAGAGTAACGAAGTGGTACGGAAATACCCGAGAGCTGACGAGAATGGATTTCTGGCATGAAAACAAGTATGAAAAACGTTTTTGATGTAATGAAGTCAAGCCGTATTCGTTATCAAAACGATTAAACAGACAATCCTTTGCGATCTGTCAAAATTCCTACTTTCATTTTGATGACTAAGTGCTTTCGGGCAATTACATAGACATATATGTCAAAATCAAACTAACAGAATGTCATTTTTAATGAAACGCAATTTAGCTGATATACTACCATATAGCTATGTGAGAAAGGAGAAAAAAATGTAATGCTGCGTATTAATGTGATTGTATAATATCGTACCGTACTGTAGCGTAGACCGGATTATACCGTGAACGGTACCGTGTCCGTTAGACCGTGATACTACAGATTTGTTGTACCGGAGATTATTAATTTAAGAAAAGTTCAAGTGCATTGTTTATCTTCGCTCTAAACTGAAACATGTTTCTTAACCTGCATTTTAATAAAATATATCATTATAATTAGTATTGTGAGGATACAAACAAATGATCACAAATATTTTTTTTTGTTTACTTTGTTTATGAAGTCGACACTCGCCGCGCACATTTGATCTCATGCACTTTATGGTATTTCGGACGACCCAGTATGTCCCCTGCACACCATAAATGGAATGTTTGATGCCGAAGGGGGGAATTTACCTGCCAGTAGAGCAGTATTGGCCAAATAGACACATATTTCACATGTCAAGCGGCCATACATCCGAGGCGCATGCAGCTTTAACGACGCTGAACTCATATTGTGATACTAAAAAAAGGATTGATATAAAATATATACATGTATATCGAAATTAATGGAAATCAAAACTATGTTGAGTATATGCGACATTTCTGAATATGAACACTTAATCAGGGGCTGTACGACAGAAGCATCTTAAGTGAATCTTAAATATCTTCACCTTAGTTCAAAACTTCAAATGAATGTTATTCCAAAGCCACATAAAACTGTTAGACTTTTAAATGGTAATGACAACAACATATTAAGCCTATTCATTTATCACTCTTGATTTGACCATATAATAGCCTGTATGTTACATACTCCAGTAAAGTAAAGTGTAAAATTAAGGATAAGGAAAATATTTCACTAAAGAAGTTTCTGTAATACTGCCCCTGGACAATAGTTCGAACATCACTAGGCGGTTGATTTTTTCCAAGGAGGCGACCTGCCTACACTGTTATACTAAACATACACTGATTATTTCCCCTTAGTGTCACAGCCAAGCTGGAAGGAGATTTAATCCAAGTAAGACATTTTAATCATGAGTATTTATTCCATGTAAATGGTACATAAGTTATGAATACCAAGTGTATGGGTTAGTGTAAGCCTAATATTGAGATTCTCAGGCGTATATGAAAATTTAGATTCTATTTTTCTCTCTTTCTTTATTGAAAACAAAAAGACAAAAAGCTGAAAATAAAAATAAGCTGGTTAAATTAACACACACATTCACTGTGCTCGATGGCACAAATACTAATCGCCGTATTGATTGTTCTCGATGGCACACTTTGTAACATTACTTTTATCTTAAACTTTATGTGTCCATCATCTGTTTCATCGAAGCTATCATGATTATCAGCTTTTAGTTCCTAGTGTTTATCAATAACCGATAATTGCTGTGAATAAAAGAAATTCAACACAATTGGCCATGTCTATTTATCACAAGACAATGAGCAATATAATTTTATGAAGGAAATGAGGAGATTAAATTCTAAAATTACCATACGTCGCCTTAATATACACAAACACGAATCTTAAATTTTGTCATTTTGAGAAAATCGCGTATAAAACTTAGAAAATTCCAAAACGTATACTTAGTTAAGGGTTTGTGAAATTGCGGTTAACAATTTGCATCGTTCAATAAGCAATTGGGTATATTGAGTGTAAAGAGCTATTTGAGACGAAAAAATATTTGTAGAAATGAGGCGACGCATATCATTTAAGTTTAGTTTAGCTTTTCAAATCAATCTGAAGATTCATATTACAGGTGTATTACAAAAATATTCATGTGACACAAACTGATGGAATACGCATGAGTGGCAGATTGATTCCAATTCATCCATTATATCACAAATACATGTATAATATACATGTAATATAAATTCTATAAACAAATAAATGTCCCAACATATGAGCGACAAGTCGCCATAATAAACAATACTTTCAATTAACACGTCTCTTTTACTATTGATTATACATGTACATAGCTAACCGTATAGAGTGTATAATTATTATTTTGCAAATTGCAGATGCCTTTCCTTTTCCGGTATGTTCTTTTCAGTACTGTCCTGTCCTGTTTAGTTCTGTTCTGTACAGTTCTATTTTGTTTTGATTTGTTTGTTCTAATCTGTTCTGTTCTATTTTGAGCTGTACAGTTCTGTTCTGTTCTGTTTTGATTATTGTAACCTAAACAAAAGAAAGGTTGTTAGAAATAATTGATGTGATGCATACAGTGTGTATATTATTTACTTTCGTAGACAGTCAACACCACGTTTCTTCATTCATTCAATGTCTGGCTATTGACACTTTTTCTTAAGTCTCCAGAGTTAATCACGCATACGTGATACGACAGTATATGACAGATGATTATGTCGTTTAGGATTATGTTCGGGACTTTGCAGGCATTGACTTTTGCTCCGAAAAAACGGAATTTGTCCCATGGAGTATCTTAAAACTATTACCCAACCCTTTGGAAATTGTAATGTACTATTTTGTCTTTAATGTTTTGGGTTTACGTTATTAGTTGGGTCGACCATTTTGAGTTTTTAATAACCTTCCCTCCTCTTCTCTCGGCCAAGCCATTCCTTTCGTCTCTATTGCCTTGCATGTTAACCATTGTACCTCCTCAATTCCTGATAACTTGTTGACTGTTGTTTTACTGGAGGTCTGTGTATGGAGGTATTGTCTTGTGTATATGGCGTTCCCTGTAGCAAATCATTCTCTCTTTTATTGTCATTGAAACCACAATTCAATTGTATGCGTGAACTCCCGTGGTTATATGTAAACAAGAATGATAGAATTTCTAACGTTGTCTTAAAATGTTTTGTTGTAGAAAAATCCGGAGTGGAAAGTAATGGTAAAAATATGTCGTTGTTACCTAGTGTCTCCGTTTATTCAAATAGTGCCGCCGGTAAAATCACGAGTATATATATACAAGAATAAATGACAAATCACGTGAATCCCCCCCTAAATCACACACTTCTTTTTTAGACATGTTTGTCGTAACAGTTGTTCTACTTTGAATATAAATAATTCCCGGAAACAGCAACCTTGGAAAATCCACATGACGCAATGGACAGGTCTGTTGACAATTACTTTAAAAATGTTGTACATAAGTGTGTTAACAAGAACGCTGTCAATGTGAATGGGCAAAAAAAAGTTATTTGTCGTGCTGCCAAAGTGAGTATGTGTAAATATTGAATCCAGAGACAAGTCTTTAGTCTGAACATTTGAAAAAAGTGAATGAAGCCTAGTGGATGTATTAAGGATGCAAGGCATAAAGGTGACTGTTTTATTTTTATATATTATTGTTATAAATAATATTCTTATCGTGCAAACTGCAGAATTGAATGGTCACGCTTTTCACAGTCAACACCTGGATGATCTTATCTTCAATGATCAATATTTTCTAAAAAGTCTTGATACAGTTAGTAAGATACGATGTACTCAGGTTTGTGCCCAAACAGTCGAGTGCGTGTCCTTTTTCTACAACCGCTATCGGACAAACTGCCGGTTGCATAGCACAGGGTTTTACAATGCCAAGGATGGCACTGCAGAATCTAACTGGACATATTACGTATTTGGCGAAACTTGGTGTCCCGTGCATAATGGATTTGTACATGAACGCTTCTACAATCAATGTATCCACTTCACAGTACAGTCATTCGATGGCTACGACAATGCTAAAGCCTACTGCTTGGAGAAAAACGCGGCAACCATTACGCTTAACACAGCGATGAAAGCGACGCAGTTCACAACCATCATTAAGAAGGTAAACGCAGAGCACCTTGTTAGCAACGCAGTTAACCCTCTAAATGACTTGTTTGATGCTTACATTGGTCTTCGCATGATCAACGGTTCTTGGAAATGGGAAGATGGATCTGACCTAGACCTAGCTGAAGCACTATGGTACCCACAGGAGCCTGCCTGCCAGTCGAGTTTAGGCTGTGATTGCGTGGCAATCTGCAGGAACAGCGGTTGGAATTGGGAATGGAACGATGTCAAATGTGGCCGAAACATTGCAGTTGTTTGTGAATACTCTTAGACACATGGAACCCATATACTTGCTTTAACCTATGTGTGGTATTTTCTGGTACATTTGAATTGTGACAGACCTCAAACCATTTACAGAAACAGTTTTAGTTTGCCGAAGTGCTTACGTAGTATTTGAAACTTTGTCAATATATGCACGAGATATTTTGAATGGCATTCTGTGAATTAATTTGGAATCTTATTATCCAATATAATGAAACTCCCCAGTGCTTAGGCGTCACGTGTCTCTCACGTCACGATATGTTTCGTAATCATGTTACGATATGTATCGCAATACTGGGCGGTCAGTTTAAAACATAAAAATGGTAAGCATAAAGTTGCATTTTGAATTAAAATTGTAAATATATTATTATTATGTAGCTGCCAGTGCAACTCAACATAAGTCCAAATCATCGACTAGTTCGCATCCTACGTACAGTTCGGCAAAACAAATAATTCATAATTTTGATCAGGTCAGACTATGATGACAGATATACAGACATTTTAATTTTGTAATATAAGTTGCAGTAAGCAACACTATAGATACACATATTTGATGCCATTTTTAATGAATGAAAGTAGAATGTTCGGAAGAATATTCAAATGCTAAACTTGCAATTCATTGTCATGCATACTAGTAACACGTTGCATTTGTAAGTTACTGATAAACAATATGATTAAATGTAACGTATACCAAGAGTTACAGGCATTAAACTTTGCGCAATTGTGTTAAAACTTCCATAGGTTACAGCCCCATTACATATTTTCGTGGGTAGTAATGTAAGAACAAACACCTTCCTTATATATTTAGTAGTAATGTTTATGATGTCGACACTCGCCGCGCACATTTGATCTCATGCACTTATTTCGGTCGACCGGATGGAATGTTTGATGCCGAAGGGGGAAATTTACCTGCCAGTAGAGCAGTATTGGCCAAACAGACACATATTTCACATGACAAGCGGCCATATACCCGAGGCGCATGCAGCTTTAACGACGCTGAACTCATACTGTGATACTAAAGAAAGGATCATGCATCTCACTTAATTGATAAAAAATAAACATATCGAAATTAATGACAATCAAAACTATGTTGAGTATATGCGTCATTTCTGAATGTGAACACTTAATCAGGGACTGTATGACTGAAGCATCTTAAGTGAATCTTAAATAGTGTCACCTTAGTTCAAAACTTCAAATAAATGTAATTCCAAAACCACATAAAACTGTTAGACTTTTCAATGGTAATGACAACAACATATTAAACCTTTTCATTTATCCCTCTTGATTTGACCATATAATAGCCTGTATGTTACATAAGCCAGTAAAGTGTAAGTTTAAGGAAAATATTTCACTTATGAAGTTTCTGTAATACTGCCCCTTGAGAATAGTTTGATCATCACCTACACTGTTATACTAAACATACACTGATTATTTCCCCTTAGTGGCACAGCCCAGCTGGAAGGAGATTTTATCCAAGTAAGACATTTTAATCATGAATATTTACTCCATGTAAATAGTACATAAGTTATGAATACCGAGTGTATGGGTTAGTGTAAGCATAATATTGAGATTCTCTAGTGTATATGAAAATTTAGATTCTATTTTTCTCTCTTTCTTTATTGAAAACAAAAAGACAAAAAGCTGAAAATAACATAGGTTGGTTAAATTAACACACACATTCACTGTGCTCGATGGCACAAATACTAATCGCCGTATTGATTGTTCTCGATGGCACACTTTGTAACATTACTTTTATCTTAAACTTTATGTGTCCATCATCTGTTTCATCGAAGCTATCATGATTATCAGCTTTTAGTTCCTAGTGTTGATGAATAACCGGTAATTGGCCCTGTTCATTTATCACAAGACAATGAACAATATAATTTTATAAAGGAAATGAGATTAAATTGTAAAATTACCATACGTCGCCTTAATACTCAAACACGGATCTCAATTTTTTGTCATTTTGAGAAAATCGCGTGTAAAACTTCGAAAAATCCAAAACGTATAATTAGTTAAGGGTTTTTGAAATTGCGGTTAACCACAATTTGCATCGTTCAATAAGCAATTGGGTATATTGAGTGTAAAGAGCTATTTGAGACGAAAAAATATTTGTAGAAATGAGGCGACGCATATCATTTAAGTTTAGTTTAGCTTTTCAAATCAATCTGAAGATTCATATTACAGGTGTATTACAAAAATATTCATGTGACACAAATTAATGGACTACGCATGAGTGGCAGATTGATTCCAATTCATCCATTATATCACAAATACATGTATAATATACATGTAACATAAATTCTATAAACAAATAAATGTCCCAACATATGAGCGACAAGTCGCCATAATAGCCAATACATGTTTCAATTAACACGTCTGTTTTACTATTGATTATACATGTACATAGCTAACCGTATAGAGTGTATCATTATTATTTTGCAAATTGCAGATTCCTTTCCTTTTCCGGTATGTTCTTTTCAGTACTGTCCTGTCCTGTTTAGTTCTGTTCTGTACAGTTCTATTGTGTTTTGATTTGTTTGTTTTAATCTGTTCTGTTCTATTTTGTGCTGTACAGTTCTGTTCTGTTTTGATTAGTGTAACCTAAAAAAAGAAAGTTTGTTATAAATAATTGATGTAATGCATACAGTGTGTATATTATTTACTTTCGTAGACAGTCAACACCACGTGCACGTTTCTTCATTCATTCAATGTCTGGCTATTGACACTTTTTCTTAAGTCTCCAGAGTTAATCACGCATACGTGTGATACGACAGTATATGACAGATGATTATGTCGTTTAGGATTATGTTCGGGACTTTGTAGGCATTGACTTTTGCTCCGAAAAAACGGAATTTGTCCCATGGAGTATCTTAAAACTATTACCCAACCCTTTGGAAATTGTAATGTACTATTTTGTCTATAATGTTTTGGGTTTACGTTATTAGTTGGGTCGACCATTTTGAGTTTTTAATAACCTTCCCTCCTCTTGTCTCGGCCAAGCCATTCCTTTCGTCTCTGTTGCCTTGCATGTTAACCATTGTACCTCCTCAATTCCTCATAACCTGTTGACTGTTGTTGTGGAGGTATTGTCTTGTGTATATGGCGTTCCCTGTAGCACATTATTCTCTCTTTCATCGTCAGCAAAACCACAATTCAATTGTATGCGTGAAATCCCGTGGTTATATGTAAACAAGAATGATCGAATTTCTAACGTTGTCTTAAAATGTTTTGTTGCAGAAAAATCCGGAGTGGAAAGTAATGGTAAAAATATGACGTTGTTACCTAGTGTCTCCGTTTATTCAAATAGTGCCGCCGGTAAAATCACGAGTATATACAAGAATAAATGACAAATCACGTGAATCCCCCCTAAATCACACACTTCTTTTTTAGACATGTTTGTCGTAACAGTTGTTCTACTTGGAATATAAATAATTCCCGGAAACAGCAACCTTAGAAAACCCACATGACGCAACGGACAGGTCTGTTGACAATTACTTTAAAAATGTTGTACATAAGTGTGTTAACAAGAACGCTGTCAATGTGAATGGGCAAAACAAAAGTTATTTGTCGTGCTGCCAAAGTGAGTCTGTGTAAATATTGAATCCAGAGACAAGTCTTTAGTCTGAACATTTGAAAAAAGTGAATGAAGCCTAGTGGATGTATTAAGGATGCAAGGCATAAAGGTGACTGCTACATTTTTATATAGTATTGTTATAAATAATATTCTTATCGTGCAAACTGCAGAATTGAATGGTCACGCATTTCACAGCTCACATCTGGATAATCTTATCTTCAACGATCAATATTTTCTACAAAGCCTTGAAACAGTTTCTAAGATACGATGTACTCAAGTTTGTGCCCAAACAGTCGAGTGCGTGTCCTTTTTCTACAACCGCTATCGGACAAACTGCCGGCTGCATAGCACAGGATTTTACAATGCCAAGGACGGCACTGCAGAATCTAACTGGACATATTACGTAATTGGCGAAACTTGGTGTCCCGTGCATAATGGATTTGTACATGAACGCTTCTACAATCAATGTATCCACTTCACAGTACAATCATTCGATGGCTACGACAATGCTAAAGCCTACTGCTTGGAGAAAAACGCGGCAACCATTACGCTTAACACAGCGATGAAAGCGACGCAGTTCACAGCCATCATTAAGAAGGTAAACGCAGAGCACCTTGTTAGCAACGCAGTTAACCCTCTAAATGACTTGTTTGATGCTTACATTGGTCTTCGCATGATCAACGGTTCTTGGAAATGGGAGGATGGGTCTGACCTAGACCTAGCTGAAGCACTATGGTACCCACAGGAGCCTGCCTGCCAGTCGAGTTTAGGCTGTGATTGCGTGGCAATCTGCAGGAACAGCGGTTGGAATTGGGAATGGAACGATGTCAAATGTGGGCGAAACATTGCAGTTGTTTGTGAATACTCTTAGACACATGGAACCCATATACTTGCTTTAACCTATGTGTGGTATTTTCTGGTACATTTGAATTGTGACAGACATCAAACCATGTACAGAAACAGTTTTGCCGAAGTGCTTACGTAGTATTTGAAACTTTGTCAATATATGCACGAGATATTTTGAATGGCATTCTGTGAATTAATTTGGAATCGTATTATCCAATATAATGAAACTCCCCAGGGCTTAGGCGTCACGTGTCCCTCACGACACGATATGTTTCGTAATGATGTTACGATATGTATCGCAATACTGGGCGGTCAGTTTAAAACATAAAAATGGTAAGCATAAAGTTGCATTTTGAATTAAAATTGTAAATATATTATTATTATGTAGCTGTCAGTGCAACTCAACATAAGTCCAAATCATCGACTAGTTCGCATCCTACGTACAGTTCGGCAAAACAAATAATTCATAATTTTGATCAGGTCAGACTATGATGAAAGATATACAGACATTTTAATTTTGTAATATAAGTTGCAGTAAGCAACACTATAGATACACATATTTGATGCCATTTTTAATGAATGAAAGCAGAATGTTCGGAAGAATATTCGAATGCTAAACTTGCAATTCAGTGTCATACATACTAGTAACACATTGTATTTGTAAGTAACTGATAAACAATATGAATAAATGTAACGTATACCAAGAGTTACAGGCATTAAACTATGCGCAATTGTGTTGAAACTTCCACATATATAAGCCCCACTGGTCATATTTCCTTGTTTCGAACTTCTACGTAGGAAATATATTAAGACTTATTATTACAAAAGACCCTTCTTTGTTTATTGTTTTAGATTTACTTCAATCAAATGAGAAAAAAACTTTATAACTTGGCCTTATTCACTAAACACGCACTTAACCAGAGAAATATCAAACTTAACGTTAGAATTAATTGAGTTTATTCCCATTTCTTTTGTTTTGTTATTATCTGTTTATACAATCATTCATCTTTATGTATGAAGTAGGTAATTTAAGAACAAATATTACAATGCTATTGATGTTATTCATTAATATTCGTATATGTATTTATTTTTTCACATCACATGATCATTTATTTGTGTACATATTAGCTAACGATGAGGAGCTGTAATCCATCAAGTGGATAATATAAATTATGTTCTGTTCTGTTCATAATTCAATATATTCTTTTCGAAAGAGGCTACAATAAGTATCATGAATGTATAATACACTCTGATAAATTAGTACTGCCCGGGGCAATTTCATTATGCTGGCTAAACACAGCGGGGTGACTAATTAAGTCGCGAACGGTAATGATCATAAAATCATATCATAAATCGGTAAATCACGGAGGCTTCCGAGTGGTTCCGAGTGTTTCCGACCACCGTGCCCACTGATTTGCGACACTCGCATCGATAACTATCGGCTGATCTAATGATGAAGATTCTTCGGTATGTTTAATATTTCGTGGTAGTAATGGAAGAACAAACACCGTCATTATATATTCAGTATGAATGTAATCTTGCCGACGAAAATGTTTTTTTTTCATTTCACTGAATTAGAAATATTTACAATTTAACTCATGATTTCTTCTCCGAATGTCACTGAATAACTCTAGTCATAAACTGTTGACGATTTCTGGCCATTCGGAAAACTTCGGCCAACTTCGTCAAGTAGATGTTCGCAGAGTAACGAAGTGGTACGAAAATATCCGAGAGCTGACGAGAATGGATTGTTGGCATGAAAACAAGTATGAAAAAAACGTTTTTGATGTAATGAAGTCAAGCCATATTCGTTATCAAACGATAAAACAGACAATCCTCAAAATTCCTACTTTCATTTTGATGAGTAAGCGTTTTCGGGCAATGACATAGACCTATATGTCAAAATCAAACTAATAGAATGTCATTTTTAATGAAATACAAATTAGGTGATATACTACCATATAGCTATGTGAGAAAGGAGAAAAAAATGTAATGCTGCGTAATGTGATTGTATAATATCGTACCGTACTGTAGCGTAGACCGGATTATACCGTGAACGGTACCGTGTCCGTTAGACCGTGATAATACTGATTTGTTGTACCGGAGATTATTAATTTAAGAAAAGTTCAAGTGCATTGTTTATCTTCGCTCTAAACTGAAACATGTTTCTTAACCTGCATTTTAATAAAATATATCATTATAATTAGTATTGTGAGGATACAAACAAATGATCACAAATATTATTTTTTGTTTACTTTGTTTATGAAGTCGACACTCGCCGCGCACATTTGACCTCATGCAACAGTATTGGCCAAACAGACACATATTTCACATGTCAAGCGGCCATATACCCGAGGGCGCATGCAGCTTTAACGACGCTGAACTCATATTGTGATATTAAAGAAAGGATCATGCATCTCGCTTAATTGATAAAAAATAAATATTTCGAAATTAATGACAATCAGAACTATGTTGACTATATGCGATATTTCTGAATTTGAACTCTTAATCAGGGGCTGTATGACAGAAGCATCTTAAGTATATATATATAACTTTATTTCCTCCAGATATGGAGAGCAAAATACATGTACATTCCAAAAATTACAAATAACATACATACATATATGTAAACATACACGCATATACATACATGTATATAAATCGTAAATACATGTATAAATCGTAAATACATACTTTAAGCATACATACATATACACACATACATACACACATACCCATACGCACGCGAGTACACACACGAACTAAACTGAAACATGTTTCTTAACCTACGTTTTAATAAAATATGTCATTATAAATAGCATTGTAAGGATACAAACAAATGATCACAAATATTATTGTTTGTTTACTTTGTTTATGAAGTCGACACTCCCCGCGCACATTTGATCTCATGCACTTTATGGTATTTCGGTCGACCCAGTATGTTCCCTTCACACCATAAATGGAATGTTTGATGCCGAAGGGGGAAATTTACCTGCCAGTTGAGCAGTATTGGCCAAACAGACACATATTTCACATGACAAGCGGCCATTTACCCGAGGCGCATGCAGCTTTTACGACGCTGAACTCATATTGTGATACTAAAGAAAGGATCATGCATCTCGCTTAATTGATGAAAAAACAAATATCGAAATTAATGACAACCAAAACTATGTTGAGTATATGCGACATTTCTGAATGTGAACACTAAATCAGGGACTGTATGACTGAAGCATCTTAAGT